>SRLM01000593.1:8692-285294 GCA_015708895.1 Populus ilicifolia
ACCCTAGTGAGCATGCCTCGAGCTGATGCCTGAGGCCTTCAGGTTGCCTCTCGAGTCCAACCCTGGTGTCTAAGGTTGGGCAAACCAAACACTAGGTGGCGATAGCTTAAAGCATGGCTTGCCCAACACCAAGGCCTAGCAGCTAAGCACCAAGTGTCTGCAGCCCTAGTGGGCATGCCTCCAGCCTGGCACTTAAAGCCTACTGCAGCCTAACCATGCCCCCAACAAACATAATAAAAATAATATTTTTAATATTAATACTATTAATTATATTAGAAATAATAAATATTTATAATACCAATAATACTATTTTTTATATTAGTAATTTTGATTATAATTAAAATAATAATATTCATAACATAAATTATACTATTTTTAATATTAATACTATTAATTATACTAAAAATAATAATATTTATAATAGCAATAATACTTTTTTATATTAATACTTTTTATTATAGTAAAAATAATAATATTCATAACACAAATAAACTATTTTTAATATTAATACTTTCAATTGTACTAAAAATAATAATATTTAGAACACAAATAATACTATTTTTAATATTAATACTTTAATTGTACTAAAAATAATATTTTTAATACAAATCATAATATTTTTAACAATAATAATAATGGTAATTGTTATTATATTTTTTTTCATTTTTTTTCTCTACAAGGTTTATCAATCTAGCCACGCGAGCCTTTAAACCAAAAGTGATTATAATAGAACTTGATGGTCGGGTATGCACCCAGCGTGCGGGTTTACAAACTCCAAGGTCACGTGGCTCATACCCACTTGCTCTGGGGATGTAGCTAGGAGTGCAGATCTGCCCCTGGTGCTTAAGGCTGAGCAAACTAAGTACTAGGTGATTGCAGCTTAGAGTGTGGCCTGCCCAAAACCCAGGCGTAGTAGCCTGGCATCAGGTGTTTGCAGTAGTAGGTGTGCCTTCAGCCTGATGCTTGGGGCTTATGGGCTGCAACCTTACCCCCACTAAATATTATAATTCACAATGAAATTACTCACAATCTATATTACTCATGCTATGGTACAGAACATTGCAATTCATAGTGAAATCACTCACAGTGCATAGTAGCTCGCACTATAATAAGACACTAGTCAATTTTAGTTATAGTTAATGAATAGATTAATTAGATGTATATTTTTTTGTTTACCAACACTTTAATCTAAAAGAAATTAAAGGGGAATAATCAACTACTATATATAAATAAATAAAAAACAAAAAAATATTTTTAATTTTAAGGATTACAAGACCATTTGATTATGTGTTAACCTTTGTTTTATGGCTGAGCTAAAAAAACAATTTTGTTAGGTAGTGATTGAAATTGTGGTAAAAGTTGTTTATCTTAAAAATACCTCAAAATAATAATTTTTAAAAATTTATTTTTAACATCAATAGATCAAAAATATTTTAAAACACCTAAAAAATTAATCTAAAGAAAAAAAAATAAAAAGTTTTAAAAACACGGTTGGACCGCAAAAACGAACATTGCGTTAGCCAAATAACTTATTTTTTTTGCATTATTCCTCACACATAATTATGTTTTAAACCTCGATTTTGTAGAAGCTAAAATAACATGTTTTTCATTCACGAAGATCTCCTTTTTATTTAATTGACATGCAAAAATCTATCTCATAGCAATTTAACCAAATACATATTTCTTAAACCTATTTTTTAATACTGCAATTATAAAAGTTATCATAATGCTAAATACAAACTATCATAATGCATTTATTAATATCCTATTTGGCAGTGCAATTACATTGCTTTTAAAAATGAGTTTAGGTTAAAAAATCATAAAATTGCTTTAAGAATTATTTTTATAAAAACATCTCATATTATATTATCAAATATATTATTAATATACTCACATATGATTAATTATGCATTGTCTGAATGTTTGTGCAATCACCAATTAAATCTAAGAAAAGTCACATGAAAGGTTGCCACTATAAAATTCTAAATTGAAGCCTCTTAAGTAATTTGTATCTTGACAAGTCCATAAAAATATAGAGTAATAGGATTTTATTGGACAAGATTAGCGCCATGACTCAGGTCATATAAAAAAATAAACTAAATAAAGACTGATCAGGTCACATGAACCTTTTTCACAATAAATAGATCAACTTTGAAATCTCCTAACTTATCTTTTTAGCTACCCTATGTTTCAAATTAATTTGTATAGGAGTTACCTTGACATGACAGGTTCTAAGGCAAGCAAGATGACAAATAGAAATGTGGTATGAGTTTAAATATAAATTTCATGATGATATAATTTTTTTTAAGAACATTAAGACAATAACATATAGGATTGATTCAAGTTTCACAGTTTAACTAGTCAAACCCAAGACCTGGGTCATAAAATATAATGAGTTTAAAAAATTTTATTTTTCTTAAGGGTCCATTTCATTTTTTTTAAAATAAAGTAGGTGACGCATCACCTAGTTTTTGAGATTTTATCCAATATAGATAGTCGAAAAGTCCAGTAGTGGATACTTTAGGGACCTCAAAACACTTATTTTTAGTATTGAAGTAGCATTTAATCAGTCTACAAATTCAAAATTAACTCGAATCCAAAATACTTATTGATATCAAAATCAATATTTTTTAGCCCAAAATCAATTGTCAACCAATCATTTTATCTCTTTACAATTGAAATCTAACAGTTCTCTCTCTTTTCTCAAACTAGAGATTGAAATATTAAAATTCTGGATTAAAATGAATTTTTTAAAATTTTAAGGAACCAAAATGTTTCATTTAAAAAGCATGAGAATCAAAGTGAATATTTCATGCCAACTTTGAAATCGCCACCTTTTTTTATTTTTATTGTGATCCTCTATTTTTTTGGTAACCTGGGGTGTCTAGGTTAGTTTACGTGCATCACAAATCCCTAAATTCACTAAACATCTTACAAGTCTGGTGAGTATATAAGACACTATGAGGACCACAAGCATGCACAATAAGGTTTGAACTTTGGTGTAGAAAAAGAAAATAAGCCCCTTTCATTGCTGGACCACAACTTCTTGCGCTTGATCCTTTATTTTTTAGATTGGTAATTTCTTACCAAATTAAAAGCAATTAGCTATCAATGTGGCCATAAAAGAACAAATTCAAAGAGAAAAAAAAGTTTGATGAAAAACAAAACAGTGGAATATAGTAAAAACCATTTATGCCTTATTTGTTTTATTTTTTGTAGTTTAGATACTCTAAAATATATCTCTTGTTTAAAAATAAAAGAATTGAGTATAACTTTACATTTATTTAAAAACTGAATTCACATATATAATATTTTCAAACTACATTAAAGAATAATATAAATAATACAATGAAAAATACAAAAATTAAATTGAGTCTATAATAATTTGATCTTTTTTTTTCATTTTACGTATATGATTTGAAAAGTAACACTTTACATTTCATAGTTTATATTGCGTCAAAAAAAATAAAAAAAATATCAGAATTATTTATAAAATTACTATTTTATTTCAATGAATAACTAAAAAACCCGAGCTAAGTTAAAATAACAAAATTGCCACTCTCCCTCTCTGTGCCAAACGTACAACTTCGCCACCAACCTCCACCATACTCGTCAGAATCTCTGGCCACCTAAGCCCAACAAAAACTTGTATCATCAACATCAATTTACAGATTTATGTGTTGTTCATCCAAATCGTTCCTAATCAAAACCATATTTTATTCTTGCAGTAACATCAACTTAGATTGTTTCTATAGTTTGCTCCATCTGTAATATTAAGATTTGAAATCATTTTAATGAGTTATGCTAATGAATGCTACGAGCCCCAAAGATAGTTCATCAACCTCAATCCTTCTCTCTTCACCTAGCGTTAACGCCCTGTTAAAGATTAAGATCATTTCATGGTAAGAAATGCCAGCCCTAGGGTTTTGATTTGTGGTAGCAACATGTTCTATCATCTGATGTCTTTGAAAGGCTGATAAGTTTTTCATATTGTTCTCCTTACGGGATGGAGGTAGCAGATGTAAAAAATAAATAAAAAACAAGAAGCAGCAGCAGCAGCAAAAGCTAAAACTATTTTTCTTGCTTTATTTATAATCATCACTTTTCAGATAAAAGAGATAATATTTATACACTTTCCGTCGTTTCCAATGTCTTGAGCACGCACGCAAGCCTGGATTCTAAAAGGAACCTGTCTATCAGAGTACCTCTCTCTCCACTATTTTTTACTTCATGTTTATATCATCTTCTTTTGCTCAACGTTTTTTTCCTTTCAAATGCTGTGGTATGTACGTAAAGCGACTCTGTTTGGAAGCCACTACGAGAGATGGTAAGAACTGGCTTCTTCTTTGCCAAAGAGATTCATGTAAGGCTCTTTTAAGCTTTTATGCATTCAATTATTTTTGAGCTTCTCCCTTTTATCTTCTTTTGTGTGCTCACTTTCTTGGCTCGAGCTGCGAGGTACTGAGAGATATCCAGGGGTTAACATGGGAGGGTGATCCAGCGGATACCAACTTTCAACCAAAAACCGAACAAGGGTCACTCCTGTACTATTTGTTTACTGTGCTTTCTTTTCAACGTGCCTTTACTTCTTGGTAGAATCAAATGCCCTTTTCTCTTCTTGACTTTGAAAGGTGATATTCAGGTTAAAGTTTTAGGATATTCAGATATTCTGAAGCTATTATATAAATATTGTATTAGTTTTTTAGTTTATTTAAAAAAATTATTTTATTTAAAATTTTTATTTTATTTTTTAGCATTATTTAAGATGTTTTTTAATTAATATAAATATAATTATTTAGCTTATATTTAGATTTTATTTTAAAGAATTTGATTTCAATAATTATTATTACATGTATGAAATTTTGCTTGTATTTTTCTGATTCTTCATTGAAATACTCCCAGTTATCTAATAATTAATTAAGTTTTGTAATGTTTTTTATAGTTTTTGTTTGTGTCTTTTTATAAACATTAAATAAAGATTTAATTACTTATAGTTTTGACGACTTGATGCAAGTTATTATTATATTAAGCTCAATTTTAATTGATCTTAGCTTTTTTTTTGTTATGAAGAAAGAATTTGACAATAAATTTTAGGATTTTTTTCTCTACATGGTTCGCATCAATTGATGCTTTTTTTTTGTATTTTTTGATGGTTTTAATGTGTTAATTTCAAATAAAAAACTAAAAAATTATTTTCAATTAAAAATCATTTTAAAAAACACATTGCATCCCAATAATAAACACATACTTATGCGATCATATATAGAGATCTTATAATGAATATGTGATGAAGATTCAAGGACGTACACTACTAGAATAGATGACACTACCTTTTAATTTTAAAATCAAAATTATTTGGTCATTGATATATATACTTTGTTGTTTGTTTTTATAAATTATACTTAATGATCAACTGTTAGATGTTTCACACATAACAATTATATAGTTTAAATTTAATATGTTAAACTAAATATATATGGTATACAACAAATAAAGTTAAATTACATATAACTTAATAAATCAAAGTAAAGTATTCTAGTATTAACCTAAAACTAGTATAGATATAATGTACTTGTTAAAGATATTGTGATGTGATGAAAGAAGGAGAATGCTATGTTTTTAAAATTAAAATACTTGTAACTTGGTGTAAATGTTTCGTTACAAAAATTCTTTCAGGATTTCAACAACCTATTTTTTAAAAGATGCATTTCCTTTAAAATATATGAATCAATGGAATAAAGAAAAACTTAACATTTCTCTGTTATAAAATGAAGAAAAGAAAGAAAAAAACAAAGCAAAATTAGAGATAAATAATCTAGAAAAGCAGAAAAGAAGAAGGCAAACAAGGTACTGCAAGTTATGCAAAACACCCCCTCTTGTAACCATACTTGCATTGAAATTTGTAAGCAAATATGATGCAAGATTAATTCTAGTAATTACTATGATTAATTCTCTTCACTTAACTACATTAATAACTGACCTTTTTAAAATCAAATATTTTTTCCATTAAAAATATAATTTATCAAATAAATAATGATGATTATTTAGACAGTTTTTTCATAAACTAACTTAAAAGAATAATTTTTATGAGGCTAAAAACTTATTTGATAAAAAACTCAAAACTAGGTCTCAACCTCACTCGGGTTGAGTCATGTTGTGCCATGACATTTATAATTAGCCCGTTAATTATTTGAATCAAGAATCGAAGATATATTGTTAGAACACTATAAATATAATCTCTTTAATAAGTTCAAAATTTTTAATGAGGAACCAAAAGCAAGAGAGCACACACAATTTTCACCAAAAAAGAAGATGTTTTTGCATAAAAAAGAAGAAGTATATATATGTTCAATTTAAAAATAAAAACCATAATTAACTATAGATTTAAAGATTAAACCCAAATAACTAACTTAAAAACATGAGTAAAATAAAATAAAAATCCAGGTCTTATATAAATAACAATTCAATTTGTATGGTAATTTTTAAACCTTATCATAAGGCATTTCTAATGTCTAATTGTCTAAATTGTAACTCTATATGAGACAAGGTTTTTAAAATCTCATGGAAAAGTTTTAATCTGATCCAACAATTATATTAAAAGTTATGACCATTAATATAAAGATTTGTAGTCAGCTTTAATAAATGTTAAGCAACCTCATTTCTTACTTGGATCATATTGATCAATGCTTGATCTTTTTTTGAACTCAATTTTATGACACTATTTTAAAAGGAGTTCTCAAAGATTATCTAGTCTAAATATCATGGGTCAATCTATTGAATGCATTTTTGAACATCTCATATTTTACCGTTGTAATTTGTCAAATTAGCACATGCTATGGATTTTGTAATGTCATTTGTTGATTCTCGTGAGTAATAAACTCTAATTCTATTATAAAAAGAGTGATGTATATTTGCTTATAATATTTTCAAGACACAACTACTTTACTGAGTGTGAAGATACGTCCACTAGTGGATTGGAAATCCTTAAACTTAGTTGTTAAATTTACATTACTATACTCTTTCAATATTATTGGGTAACCAGTACAGTGTGATTTTTAGTTTAAGGTGTAGCTTAAATATTTAAGTACTTTAATTTATTTTTTTTAAGATCCATACTTGAATTATTAGTAAGTCTATTTAGTTTATTAACTAAGTATGCAATATTTGGTTTTATGCCATTCATAACAAACACTAAACTCATAATCATCCAAGATTTTTATTTTATTTATCTTGGAGATTTGCCAAGTACATATGATTTTTATTTTTATAAATGCATAATGGAAAGACAATTGATTTATTTAAAATTTAACAAAAAATTAAAGATAAATCACAACAATCTCTTGAAAGTATTATGAAATTATAGAAAGCACCCAAGAGATTTATTACTATATAAAAATAGTTAAATAAAAAAATAAAAAAATAAGAGAGAGGATATTAATTAAAACTTAAATTAAAAAACAAATAAAAATATTAAAAAAACACTAGATGTTCAAAAAAAAATATTTTTATATATTTTTATCATAATTAGAATTTTCAATGATTTATATTTTCAAGTAAAAAAGGAATTGTTTTATTAAAAAATGAATTTAGAAAAAAATTTATTTTTTATCATATTAAAAAACAAAAAAAAAATAATGTCTCAATATTTTTTACATGATTGTATGAGAAGTAAAAGAATGATTAATTTGAGTACATTATATGAAAGAATTAACAATAAAAAAAATAATAAAATCGATATTTTATTTTCACTTAACATTTCTCAAGAAATATTTTTTAAAAATTCCATATTACATTTATTTATAATTATTTATAAAACATTTGTTAATATTACTATAAAAGCTATCATCTTATTTAATTGTTATGGCATAATTGGATAATTTTGTAAATATTATATAAATAATAGTTTTTAAGATATATTTTGATAGAAAACTCAAATTTTTTTTGTGGTTTATTATCAAGTTCTTATAGTTTTCTTTTGAATGGAGAATTGATGCTATTTTACGATGAAATGTGTTTTAGGTCCTTTGAAAGCCCTGCACACAATTCCTAGATGATTGGTGGGTGTTAGTATTTGTCTCGGTTTGATCATTGCTATATATTGGGAGTAAATAATACATAATATGCGTATGAGAATTATACTAATATGGAAATAATACTAATATATGTATAATAATCAATATGAATAATATTATGTTTGAATTAAATGGTTATTTCTTTTATCTGAATCATATGATTCTGGTATAGTTTGACGAGTTATTGATGCATAATTATTTTTTATATTGATAATTTGAGGTCTTCAAGAAAAATTATAACTTGAACCAACAACTAAAAAAGAAAAAAAACTGAAAAATCAATTAAATTAAAAAAATTAAAAAAAATAAATAGTAAAAAAAACAACTAAACTGATTATAATTTTAAAAAAATTACTCGATTTGGTTTGGTTTTGATTTTATAAGTCTGAAATTAAAAAAAGAATCGAACTTAACCAAAATAAATAAAAAATAAAAAAAACCGAGTCAAATAAAAAAACTGGTTTAAACTAGTTTTGTTTTAAAAAACAAATCGAACCGAGTTAAACCAAACTAAAATTGATCAGTTTAAATTAATTTTAATTTATTTTATTTTTTTAATTTTATTTAATTACTTTTTAAATAAAAACCATTTCAAATAAAAAATAATCAACCCAGCTGATTATCATCCGAGGCTCTGAGAGATAGCGCATGCTGTGTAACTTTATATGACAAAACAGAGAGCTGTGAATGGCCATTATATCTACTTGGTGGTTGTTTTCACACCGCCCATCCTGAGGAATCAACAAGAGAAAACACCGCCATGAGAGTGCTTTACTTTGCCGTCCACTCGACCACCACAGAATTATTTGAAACGGCAAAAATCTTTACTAATCATGGCTTCCTTGGCTTTTTGAATAATCTTGAAGAAAGAGCACACCACACCACAAACCTGAGTCGGTGCCCAGTTTGACTGCTCTACGCCACACCTTTAATGATAAATTAATTTGACAGAAGGTTAAAATCATTGAGAGGTGGTAGTGGGATATCCACGCCAATTTCGCTGTTCCAATGACGCTATTCTTGAGTTAAACGCGGTTTTTTAATTTAAAAAAATATTATACCATTTATTTTTAAAAATATTTTTTAGTTAAAATATATTAAAATAATATTTTTTTATTTTTTAAAAAATATTTTTTAATCTCAGCACATAAAAATAATTTAAAAATATTAAAAATTAATGTAAAACATAAAAAATAATAATAAATATTTAATTTCTTAAAAATTATTTTTAAAATACAAAAACAAATAAATTACACAACATGGACTGTACACATGGGCACACCCAAGCTTGGAAAGAAAGCAAAGGATCAATGGTCACATGGGAGCAACTACTCGTCATCCCCGCGCTCTATCAAAAAAATTTAGGTATATGATAGATAAGAATCCACGTCCAAGTAACAGGTCAGTAATCAGCATGTAAGATTTGGTCCCAACCACACCATGGCATCAAGAGTTTATCTTAAATATTTTTAAAAATTTATTTTTTATTTCAAATTAATTAATTTATATTATTTTAATTTAATGATGTTGAAAATAATTTTTTAAAATATAGCTACTTCAATGCTTTCTAGCATCCCCACCGGTCAAAGTGATGCTTCTATTTTATTTTTGTAATAACCACACAATAATAGGAGATAACCCTTTTTTTTTTTTTTAATAGTACAATCACTTGAAGGAAGTTACCAAGCGTACAATCATTAGACCACGTTTGTTTGTGTTGAGTCATGATTTTATTATCTAAAAAACAAACATGGCTCCTATTAATCAGGGAGAATGTCGTACGAAAATAATAATAATAATAAGGAAAGAGGGAACGATGATCCAGTGCACCAAGGTAAGGGTAAATATTTAAATAGTCGGCAGAGAAAAGCTTCTTACTGGGCCAGGATTGACCAGAAGAGTTCGCAATCCATTTATAAGAATGAGTACACGTCAATCAGGCCCTTTGCACTCATTTATTTGGGCCTGGTCACATGCCACGCCATCAAAGTGGTAAAACAGTCGTTTGCTTTTTATGGAAGCAAAAGCCTACTTTTCACCAGCTGCCTTCAAAAGTAAAAGGGCAATAAAGATGAAAATGCCACCAGGCACCAGACCATTGATACGTTGAAGGTGAGCTTCTAGACCTGTTTCTGCTTTTTGGCTTTTCTTTTTCTTAATGTTTTTTAAAGGTATTTTTAACTTAAAAAACATTAAATTAATATTTTCAATTATTTTAATACTCTTATATCTTTAATACAGCGGCGAAGCTGAACGTTTCAAACTTGGAATGGTCCTGCTTCCTCAGTGGTTGTTCCAACGTATTTGACCTTGGATTCAATTAAGAGTTGACCGTTGATTTTCTTTACAGGTTAAAACTCCCCCGCTTGTTGATTTATTTGACTGTCAAGGCAATGCTGGGGTTGGCCGGTGCCTCGTGTTTCTCAGCGATTCAAAGAATTTCCCGGTCGGGTTCTTGCTAACCGACTGATAATGGAATTTAAGGGGTTTTGTTTTATAATTGCAGAATATTTTATTTAAAAATATATTAAAATAATTGCTTTGTTGTTTATTTGTGCCACCTGCCGAGAGCTGCTTTGGCCTTCCAAGTGGCAATCTTGGAAGAAACAAAATTCAGCAAAATTTTGTTTAGGTTTTTGCTCACTGAGGATGGAGTTTAATTCTCACGTTCTTTTGAATATTCAATTTTTAGAGTTAAATAGTATTCAAATCTGATTTTTTTTTTTTGAATACTGCCTGGTTGAAACTTGAATGTATCAAATGCGAAATTTCTGCCTGTGCATTGAATGAATGGACTTCACATGCAAAGCCTACTCATTCTTACCGTACGATGAAAACAAAAATAATTTAATCTAAGTTCAGATCTTTTTCAATATATATATATATATATATATGAATTCAAAATCCAAGAGATATTGAATAATATTTTTTTTAATTTTTTTTAAACATTAAAATGATAATATAATAGATTAATTTGAATTAATTTAGGTTGATAAGTTAAGTTTTTTATTCAAGTTATAAAATTGTAATATTTCTATAAAAAAACATTAATGAGTTGACATGCCATGTGTTTTTTTTCCAATTAATTAACTCTTCACCCAACCATTTATTTCATCTCAAAACATAATTAAATATCAATTTCATGTCAACATAGATAAAAAAAAAATTCAAAATTATTTACATCAATTTAAGCATCTTAGCTTATAAAATTTAATTTTCTATAACAAACACATTTTTTTATAAGCTTCAAACACATACCAAAATTAAAATTAATCATGGTGGAAGTGATTCTTATCGTATAATCATAATAAATCACAAAGAAATTAATAAGAAAATCTAAGCTCTCTTCACTTATTTTCTCTCTCTCTCTCTCTCTCTAACTTTGGGTTAATTTTTCAATGTTTCACAAGCAGTAATATTTTTAACTGAGGTTTTACAATAGATATCTAATATTTTAATCTTTAAAAAATGGCCTATTGTTCTAGTATGTGCTCGTTAAAAAACGAAGTGAAAGAGTAAAATACAGAATCAAATAAACGAACTAAAATGTAAAGAAAAGTTATTAAAAAAACAGCAAAAGAAAAGGAATAAATTGCAGAAAATTTATAAATTGTATAAATTACAAGGCTAATCATTTTTCCCGTAATTGGATGAAATAATTAAATTGATATAATATTAGAGTATCACCTTAATACCTAATTCTAATCATAAATAAATTGTTTTTATTAGATGATGAATTTACTATACCTGTTCTTTCTACTAGTTTCATAAATCCTAACTTATTCTACAAATTCTAGCTTACCCCGTTGAGTACTTTTGCTCGTTACCCTTTGAGAATCAAATATAAAGAAAGAAAGAATCCACGTTTCACTTTTACTGCAATCTCCAAGTAGTTTTCGTATTTAAGAAAAATATATGATAAAAGAAAAGGAATTTTCGTGGTGTTGAAAGGAATCACGTTTTGATTCTAGAAAACAAACGCACTTCTTCGCCGTAACTACGAAATAATTAAATATCGAGCACTAGGATAGGACCGCGTTTGACGCCGCCACCTCGAACTTAAGAATTTTTGGAATTTTTTATTTTAAATTAGTTTTTTTATGATATATATATATATATATTAAAAAAAAACAATTTAAAATAGAAGCTCAGCTTCGCCCCCCGTTACAAGCTAGTTCCGGTCAAAGGCATCAATCATCCCCTCCATTTTATTTTATTTTCTGCTTTTCTAAAGTAGAAATCAGAAATGATGGGTGACCTTCGAGATTAGTGCTTCGAACAAAAACAACTCGGCTTTCCTTGTTCCCACCTTCCCAAGTGCTTCCCATCCCTTCATATATTAATAATAATATTCATCCTCGCATTCCTCAATCAAGGATTCTCTCCTGCTTTTCTTTAGACGGCCACGATCACTCCTGCTTGTACACGCAATCCTACTCTGTCCTCGGCGATTACGACGAGGACACGCCCCCAGTACCTTTTGACGGGTGACTCGCTCACCTAATTATTTATAGCCATTTTCGCTTGTGCCCCTCTCCCTCTCTCATGTCCTGAAAACCTGAAAAGCTAGACCACGGGGACAGAGTCTAAACCAGTTACTACAGTGGCGCGTCTTTTTACTCACCAAATGGGGCAATCATCTTCCACCGTTAGTTATCCTACCAATCAATTTTTAATCTCACCGGAACCCTCGGACTTCACCGACGAAATCCAGATCGGCCCTCTTACAGACTACACGGAGGGCGTACCAGACGATTGTTTAGCTTGCATCTTTCAACTCCTCAACGCCGCTGACCGCAAACGCTCCTCCCTTGTCTGCAAACGATGGTTGCGCGTCGATGGTCAAAGCCGCCGCCGGCTTTCTCTAAATGCGCAATCGGAGATAACCTCTTATCTACCTTCGATCTTCACTCGATTCGATTCGGTTGCTAAACTCTCTCTCCGGTGTGACCGGAAATCTCTTAGCTTAAACGACGATGCGTTGCTCATGATTTCTATCCAGTGCGAGAGTCTGACGCGGCTCAAGCTTCGTGGATGCCGTGAAGTAACAGAGCTAGGTATGGCTGGTTTTGCTAAAAATTGTAAGAACTTGACGAAGTTTTCTTGCGGTTCGTGCAATTTTGGGGCTAAAGGAATTAATATGTTGTTAAAGTATTGTATTAAACTTGAGGAGTTGACTATTAAGCGGCTTAGAAGTGTCACTTGCGGGAATGACGTGATCGTACCCGGCGCGGCTGCTTTAAGTTTGAAATCGATTTGTTTGAAGGAGTTAGTTAATGGCCAATGCTTTGAACCGCTTGTGGTTGAGTGTAAGATGCTTACGACTTTGAAAGTGATTCGTTGTTTAGGCGATTGGGATAATGTGCTTGTAAAAATGGGGAATGGAAATGGTTTTTTGAGTGATGTTCATTTAGAGAGGTTACAAGTGAGTGACATTGGACTCGGAGCCATTTCGAAATGTGTAAATATAGATAGCTTGCATATCGTGAAGAATCCTGAGTGTTCGAATTTAGGGCTTGTTTCTGTGGCGGAGAACTGTAAGAAGTTGAAGAAGCTTCATATTGATGGGTGGAAGATTAATCGGATTGGAGATGAGGGTTTAATGGCTGTTGCGAAACAGTGTCCGGATTTACAAGAGCTTGTCTTGATTGGTGTTCATGTTACGCATTTTAGCATGGCGGCAATTGCTTCTAATTGTCGGGGATTGGAGAGGTTGGCATTATGTGGGAGTGGAGCCATCGGTGATGCAGAGATCGCGTGCATTGCAGCCAAATGCGTGGAATTAAAGAAGCTCTGCATCAAGGGGTGTGCTATTTCTGATGTTGCAATTGAAGCGCTTGCTTGGGGATGTCCGAATTTGGTTAAGGTTAAGGTCAAGAAATGCAGAGGAGTTAGTAGTGAGGCTGTGGATTGGTTGTTAAGGCGCAAAGGATCACTTGTTGTCAGTTTTGATGCTATTGAAAGTGAAGGGGTGGACGCCAGTGGTAGTGATGTTGGAGGTCAAGAAAGCGGTGTGGAATTTCCGGTGATGGGTGGGCAGGTAGTTCTCGGGGATGGCCCTTCAGTCGGTATTGGGAGATTGGCACAGTTTAGGGCAAAGATGGGGCTTTTTGCAAGTAGAAATTTAGTGCCTTGTGCCTTTCACAGGTCATCAAATCATGGGGATAGTTCAAAAAGCAATCTGTGAACGATCTTTGTAAGACATGGCAAACTGGGAAACCAGCTCCTGCTCCATTTGTCACCTTCTGTTTTTAATTGATTGCTCTGATTACTTGATTCTTGTTTTTAGCAGGATATGTTCTTATAATGTGCTCCTGCACCTCTTTCTGTATTTTTCAATTTTTGTCAACAATTATAAATGAAAACAAGAAGAATTTCTGCGTAGCATTGCTTGTCTGTCATCTTCTTATCGCACTAGTATTTCTGCTCTTATATTTGACTCAACAAGCGTTACTTCCAAGTTATTTCATGTGTTTATCCTATTATCACAACCCGCCTGCCAGATTGGCATATGTTGAATCATTAAAACAACCCATCATGATGCTTCTGGTTTTGCCATCTGAAGAGTTTCTGCAGTTTGCCCCTCTGTTAACACCCCCCCCCCCCAAGCCATGTATATTTTGAAGTGGCACTGATTCCTTTTCCTTTTTTTCCAAAAAGACTCTTGATTTTTATATACACTGCTAGCAATTTCTTAGATTTTTTAATACACTACCTGCAATTTCATAGATTTTTAAAAGAATTGAAGTGTTCAAATCAGTAGTTCAGAGGAAATATCCTAGTTTTTGCCAGATTGTTAGGCAAGAGTTGAGGCGTACAATTTAGAAGGACCAAGCAAGTTGTTGACTCCACCATGAAATATAGAATCGAAATTCAAAGTCTTTTTTTTTTTTCCTAGTTTTGTGAGTCTGGTAACTGATGGACGGAATTTCAAGGTGAAACCATGTTTTGGGGTAACTGTTATGTGGTGTTTTGCATTTATGTAATGGTTATTTTTTTGTATTAAAATAATATATTTTTTATTTTTTAAAATTTATTTTTATACATTAATATATTTAAATTTTCTAAAAATATTAAAAAAATTAATATAAAATTAAAAAAATCAAGGTTTTTTTTCAATAACGACAATATCACAGAAGACAAACTAGACTTTATCTCTCCTCTAATTATTTCCTATTCTTTGACATTTTCAATGATTTATAAAATTCCATCTCGATGTTCTGTTATAATAATTAGTTTTTGTAACGAATTGCAGGATATGATGATCTTTGACCAACGCCTGAGCAAGCGTGCATGTGATGTTTGAGTTACAATCTAATTTTGACCTGAATTCGAATGGAATACGAGGGGCAGAATTTCTAGTGATTCAGCATGTGATCATTGAACACGTGTCTAATTCTTATTGTCTTCATGTTAAATATTTTATTTTATTTATTTAAAAATTGATTAAAAGTACAAAAAATTATATTTTCACCTACCCATTCGTACTTATTTATTTCAATATATTTTTTATTCTAACAATTTTAATTTACAAAAGTATTTTTTTAAGTTCATTTTTTATATTGAAATTATTCTATTAATCTAAATATTTTGTTTTATTATTAAAAAATGATTAAAAATTCAAAAAAATAAATGAAATTAGGTTTTTTTTTCTTGTCTTTCAATTTTATTTTCCTTAAAATGTTTTTGAATAGTTTGATTCAAGGATTTAAGATGATTAAGGAGTAATTAACGGCTTAGAGAGGAATCATAGACTATCCAGGGAGGGAGTTTAAAGCGTCCGCTGCATATTCTTCAGAGAAAATCGCTATGTTTAAAACCCTAAATTTTGTGAAACTTATTAGTTCAATGAGTTCCCTTCAGTGTTTGTACTAATTGTCAGTCTATCTTGTCAATTCTCACGGCACAGCTGTGATGAAAATTCCGCCATATGTGCAATCTTCTCGTCTTTCTCACCTGTCATGCATGTTTTTCAACATCCCAGCGAGATCGTCTCCTCTTGTCAAGTCTCTTCTTAACTCATCCGGCACTCTACTCAGACATTGCTTGTGCATAACACTACCTCATCAAGCTCTATTACCTCACCATGCGTGCTTTCTCAAAAATCTATGCAAGGCGCGCATGTGTCATGCTTGAGGAGAGCGACCAGCCAAAAAGAAGTTTGACTACGTTGTGCCACGCTGTCTCTCTCTCTCAGAAGTTTATAAATTAATATCAGGAAAATGAGCAAATGCAGAAACGAAATGCGTCGAATAAACTTGAACTCTTTTGAATCTCTTCGGGTCTTTATGATGAAACTCCTCTAAAAGCCCTGGGAAGTGTACTAAAATAAGCCCCGAAGCAAGTTCATCCCAAAGCAGTTGCCTTGATGCCGGTTGATTCTTTAAAATTCTTGAATTTGATTCCGAACTAATAGTTGCTCTGATTTACAACATGTCAGGGTGGTGGAGAAAGTCTTGATATATAAACTTTACGAGCGCTGTACATCTTCATTGGAGAGAATTGCTGCGAACCATACAGGTATATTATCAGCAAAGATCAGAAACAACATCTCGTCTTTAGTTTTGGTGGAAATCATTTGATAGTATGACTTTCTTATTTTTCCAGCAAGTGTTTGAAAACTTTGCATTTTATGTGCAAGTTAAATATACAATGTTTCCTGTTTCGAATTGCAGGAGAGCGAGTTGATGTGGTCACTCATGGGGGTGTCATCAGAGAACTGTACCAACGAGCTTAGCTCGAATGGAAAGTCTGGAGGGGGAAGGGTTGAACACGTCTATCAACATCTTCCACATATCTGATGGGGATCGTTGGACCATAAAAACATGGGGTGATATTAGCCATCTCAATGAAACAGGATGCCTGAAGTCCGGTTTTGGCTAGTTTCTTCATGGGGTGCTGGAGTTCCAAGGAAGAGAGAATTAACACCATCATGGAAGACATTCTCATGATCTTTCATACACTCTAGGGCCCTACGTATTTTCATGACCATTGTCAAAATGTGCACAAATCAATTCTTGATGCTATGATAATTCTTTATATGAAGCATAAAGAGGGAATCGATCGCACTTGACCTCCAATGGGCTTTGTGAAACACGTTGGTAGAGGTTGCTTGAAACCGACTGTTTACCTGAACCGCATGCACCCAGTGACCCCTGGAGGATGGATGGCGAAATTACAAGCGTAACACCGCTCAGGATGATGCAGGATAGAGTCTAGTGTATCCAAAGCCAATGCAACGGATTGCATGCATTTCTAATCATGTAGGCTTTTCATTCCTTGATATGGAACGATGCTTCGGGATAAGGAGGGTGAATAATGGTCTACAGTGTGTATAATCATCGTAACTAAAATTTAGTTTAACTGTAGTTATTTCCTCAAAAAAGGCAAATATTCTTCAATGTTTTTCCAATAGAAAAGTTAACGAAAAATATTTTCAAATAAATTTAATTTTTTTAAAAAAATATTTTTTAATATACTTTTTATAAGTTATAAAAAATTCAAAAATATTTTTGTAAATTTATTGATTATATCAAATTTAATTTTTAAATTTTTTATCATTACATATTTTATTTTGATTTTTTTTCAATCTTATCCCTTATAATATAATATAATTTATTTAATATAATATAATTTATTTTTTATAATTTTATTCCTTATTATTTTGATTCTTATTTTTTTTCTCTTATTATTTTTTAATTAGAATTTTTATTTATTTATTATATTTAATCTTTATTATTATGATTATTATTTTTTATTTGAAATAATCTATGATTTATTTTTTTTATTTTTAAATTTTTTTATTTGTTAGAGGCCCTATTATTTTTAATACTTTTTATTTTGTTTCAAATAATTTAGAAAATTATATTTTTTATTCAATTTCATTTATTTCAACCTTTTTATTTGTTAGATTTAAATTTTATTTTTTTATTGCTAATTTTTTATTTAAAATAATTTATGAAATAAATTTTATTTTTAATTTCATCATTCTTTAGCCTTTTTATTTGTCAGATGTAGTTCTTATTTTTTTAATAAATAAAAAAATAATATTAATAAGATATTATTTTAGCTCATTTTTCATAATATAGCTTAATATTAAAAAATATTTTTAATTTACATTTTATGATAATGTTAAATATCAAAAAATAATTTATTTTTTAAGATTTTACTTTTCATAAAAATCACTAAAAAAATACTTTTTAATAAACAACAGGTTCTAAATTAAATTTGGTTTGTGTGAGATATTGCACAACCTATTATTATTATTATTATTAAAAACTAATTGAGAAGGGGAAATCATTTTTTCCCTCCTAATTAGAACATTATTTAAAAAAAAATATTTGGTTTTTAATATTGAATTTATTGGATATTGAGCTTTATAAAACGACTAAAAAATTGATATCTTCTTCCAAGTACAGAAGTGTCGGAGTAATAAATAACTTAGCAAGACTGGGATCTAACCACAAGAAGGTTAATTATATAAATTATAGATAACAACAACAACAACAACAATAACAGTAATAGTAATAATAATAGTAGTAATAGTAATAAAGAAGAAGAAGAAAAAGAAGTTGATGAGAACTTTTAGATAGAAGATTAATGTAATGATTAAATAATGATAACAACAAATATCAAGGTTAGAGGATCCATTAATGGTATGTCAAACAAATATAATATAAACTCTTATTATTCAATTGGAAATGACACACAAAGAAGGTTCCAATCAGATTATAAATTGTTAACATGATTACAATAGTTATCTTATTCAATTAATGTTAATACTTATAAATCTCATCAGACATTCATGATTATAACTTATATTAATAACAAATCAAGTTCCTTTCATAACTCAAGTATCGGTTATATCATATAGTTTGTGCTATGAAAATGCAAAACATTTGATATACAAAGTGTTATACAACATAAATTTGAATTAGTTATTTAACAAGAAAAATATTAAAGAGTGAACAAGATAACAAATACAAAACATGTTTGTATCAAATATTAAAATTCATATTAAGTTTACACTATACTTATTCTTATACTATTAGTATAATCTTTTCACCTTGACATAATAAACTTAGCTAAACATAACGAAAGAAAGAAAAATAAATAAACAAAATAAGAACATAAATAAGATAAAAGTTAACTAAGTAAAGGAAAGGAAATGAAAGGTATAAACTTGATATTATTGAAAACAAAACATAAGCAATACAAAAAATACAAAGAGAGAAAGCAAGAGCATGATCTTGATTTAGAAACTAAGATGTCTAAATGCATGACAAATGTCTCCTTTTATAGGCCAAAATTAGGAACTATTGATTTGATAACTAATTGATGAGTAGGTGACCAACTCTTGACTTGGTGACAATTCTTATCTTTTTTTATATGCTCAAAACATCATTGATAATATCAAAACTAGAACCACTTGAAAACATGAAAGTTATAGAAAATTGTTTCAGCTTTCTAAAAAAAAAATAGAGGTTATTTGGACTTCTAAAACTCCAAATATAGGCCAAACACTAAACAGTATGCAGGTTGTAGGATAGAAGCACTAAACAATATGCAGGTTGTAGGATAGATTCAGACTTCCTTATTGTTGCTATAATTTAACTTGAAAATAGCTTTTTGAAATCTTGAGCTCTATATAAATGTTATAGACCTATGTCTTACTTTTCTATCCATATAAAATAGACTTAAATCCAAGATCTGCAACTTCAGCTATGATGCAATTACCGAATAATATTCTGGTTTGGACTGCACCAACATCTCTTTTCTAAATTTGACTATCTCTTTGTCTTTTCATTTTCAGTTTTTAAATTCATTAATCAATCCTTTTATTTATGAGATAGACCTACATTTAAAATGAATATTTACCATAAATTAAAGGTATCTTATATTATTAGATACGTTATTATAAAATATGTTTTAGTTGAGGAGTTATTGATACTTCAAATGCAAAATGATAATATAAAATCTTGATAAAAATATACTTTTAAGTATTAATCATTTTATAATTTATTTTAATTTTTTTCTTTGAAGCTATTGTAATCTCATGATATAGACAACCTATTATTATTATTATTATTATTATTAGAAACTAATTAAGAAGGGGAAATCATTATTTCCCTCCTAATTGAACATTACTTCAATTTTTTTTCAATTTTGTTTTTAACATTGAATTTATTAGGTATTGAGCTTTCTAATTTATTTTAGTTTATTTTATAGGTTGACTTAGTTAAGAGTTTTTATTGTTTTGTAAATGATTTTTTTAATTTTATATTTCAACATTTAAGTTGATTGATAATTAAATTTTATAATTTATTTTAGTTTTTTTTCTATGAGGTTATTCTAGTCTCATACCTCTAGTTAAGGGTTTGGCGGGTTAGTTTAAGTTGCTCAAGTTTTTTGTATCATTTTTTCCTTTCAATATCATTTTATAACAATAAATTGATTGATAATTGAGCTTTATAATTTATTTTGATTTACTTTCAATTGGACAATTTCATGATCTAGGTTTGAAAAATTAACTTGAGTTGACTCAATTTTTTTAATTTTATTTTTCAACATTGGGTTAATCAAGAATTGGTCTTCAATACCACCATTAATATTATTATTATAAATATTAATATCACAATTATCATCATCATCACCACTATTACTATCATAATCATAATAAATTATTATTATTATTACCATTATTATTAATATTATAAGCACTATTAGTAGTATTATTAATAATATTGTTAGTACTATTATTATTATTATTATTGAAATAACAAAAATCACAAACTTAATTTGAAAAATTAAATTAAAAATCATAAAAATTTTGACAAAAAAGTAAGGGAAACAAATAAAAAAATCAAAAGAAAAAATACCGAACAAAAATAAATATTATTATTATTGAGAAAAATCATAAATTTAATTTGAAGGATAAAAATAAAAACAATTATTATTATTATTATTATTATTATTGAAATATGAAAAGTAGAAGGAATGACAAGAAAAACATCATATATACATATTAGAATTGAAGGACTAAATTTAAAACAAATAAAACATTAATAAAAAAGCAAAGGGCTATAATAAAAAAAATAAAAACTAAGAGGATGGATTTTGAAATACCAACAAAAATTAGGGACATATATAGTTTTTTAGGGTTAAGAGAGAGAAATGAAAGAAAGAAAAAAAATCACTAATAATAAACTAGTTATTTTTAGGTCACATGTGCCATCTATAATGGAAAAGAATATGACGGGGAATAAAATCACATAATAGAAGCATAATTTTAAAAATATACAGTGCCTCTCATACACTGGCATATGTACAACACGTACTGACAACTTTTTCAATTAAAATAATAATAATAATATAATGATAAATTACAATGTCACCCCTAACAAATCTAGAAATAAATAAAAAAAATTTAAAAATAGAATGATACTCCTGTATGAATGTTTTTCAAGGTTAAATTTTTAATTTTATTGCATGTTAGAATGCAAAATACCAAAAAAAAAACCCTTTTACTAGAGTTAAATAATTTTTGCGTTTAAGGGTAGCAAACTCATTTTTATCGTGTATAAACATAATAAAAGAACAATAAAACACCTGAACAATTAACAAATGATAAATTAACATAATAAAAATACTATCTTACCCCTATAAATGCAATATTTTGAGAGTTCTTCCAAGGATAAAATCATCATTTGATTGTTCCAATCCATTGTAAATAAAGGTATATCTATAATGAAAATCTCACACCTCTTAGCCATTTTAAGATACAATTTGACTCTTATTCAATTTTTAACTTATATTTGGAGTTCTATAACTCTAAACTAATTAAAACCAGTCTCATTGGAAAGATAATATCCATCTCTACAACTTTCATAAAAAATTAGTTTTAAATTTTGTTATATTCAAGTTCGGATTTTAACTAGAAGTCGGCTAATAAAAATGCCTAAATTTTCTTTCTATTTTTTCTATAGTTAACACACTGCCCATTAATTTTTCATGTTCAAAAACATCACTCATAATGATTTTAACATTTTAAACACTTAATTCAAACAATCAGCCACTCAAATCAAAATCCTATGGACTTCTTTAAACATTGAATAAATTCATTAGAAATCAAATAAAGGATTTAACGTCACTTATCCAAACAAAATCAAGAAGAAATTTACAAGATTTCAATCATTAACTTCTTCGTTTTCTTCGATCTCTTTCTTTTCACTCTTCACTTTTGATAGTTATTTCTCTCCTTTACCTTTCCAAATTCACTTTAATATTGTGTTTTCTTTACAAATCATCAAGAATTATTGATGCTTCTCTCCTTTACCTTTCCAAATTCACTTTACTCTTGTGTTTTCTTTACAAATCATCAAGAATTATTTATGTGTTTTTCACTTGAAGAAATAATTTTGAAGATTTTAAAGAGAAAATATAAAGTTTTTATTTTTTTTCCCTTATGGCTATTCAACCAATTGTTATAAAGGGAAAGAATGATGATTTTTCACTTGTTTACAAAAATGCCGCTCCTTCATCCCTTTAATTAATTTTCATGCAAGTTACCTTGACTTCCGATCTTAATAGTAAGATCTTTTTGAATTCCAATTGAGCTGAAATTTTAAACCTAGATATATCAACATGTCATAAAACTCCATGCAAAATGTTAGCCTAATCTAGCAAGCACAATGATATAAAATTGATTAATTTGTGATGTTATCATCTAAAATCAGATTTTCCTTTTTCTTTCCTTTCATAAATCATACCAATCACTCTTCTAAATCCTTGAGATCATTTTCATATTCTCAAAATATTTTTATTTTCTTTTTATCATTTATTTCATTTACAAACTTATTACTATTTCACGGTAATTCTACCAAATTTTTATTTTTAACAGATGCTAACACCTTCACTCTTTTTTATTCTTTTACTCCATTATTTCTTGTTGTTTATTCTTTAATAACATATTAATTTCTTGAAATTATTTTCTTATTTTTCCTTGTTCTTTTATTCATCGGAACATATTATGGTTTCACTAACTTTATGTGTTTTAATTTAAGATTAGTAACCCTCATTTTAACTTCAACAATATATTTAAATTTATTTATAAATATTCTCTTTATTTCACATCACATAAACTATTTATTTTTTTCCTCATTTATTCCTTTTTGTTTAATCCCAAACTTCCATTTCTCATTAGGATCTTATTATTTATAGTATGGTTTTTCTATACAAGGGTTTACATTATCCATCCTTTCAACTCAACTTAGATAATGATGTTTTAAAACCAAGGATTTCAGGCTTTTTTAATATATTTTTTTATAAGGAGTTTTCTCTATTAGATTATCCTCACCTTTTGGGATAAAGTTAAAAAGCTTGATTGATTACATAAACTTCTAATGTATGGTTAAAAAAAAAACCTAAAATGTTAATTGACATGACCAAAAGATTGATGTCTTTTTTTAAGTGCAGGACTGTCAAAGTAATAAATAACCCAGCAAAACTAGGGTCCAACCACAGGAAGATTAATTGTATAAATTATAAATAACAACTATACAACAACAACAATAGAAGAAGAATAAGAAAAGATAAGAACTTTAAGATTGAAGATTAATGTAAGGATTAAAAAATAATAACAACAAATGTTAAGGTTAAAGGATCTACTAATGGTATTTCAAATAAGTATGGTATAAACTCTTATTACTCAAATGAAAATCACATAGAAAGTAGGTTTTAATCAAATTATAAATTGTTAACATGATTACATTAGTTATCTTATTCAAATAATACTAATACTTGTAACTATTATCAAGCATTCATGATTATAACTTATGTTAACAATAAATCAAGTTCATTTCATAGCACAGGTGGAGGTTATACCATACGGTTAGGCTATGAAAATACCAAGTATTTATTGTAGCATATGTTAAATCTAGATTAAGTTTTTAATAAGCAAAGTATTAAAAGTGAACAAGATAAAAAATACAAAACATGTTATATCAAATATTAAAGTTCATGTTGAGTTTACACTATACTTATTCTTACACTATTTGTGTAATTGTTTCACATTGACATGATAAACTTAGCCAAATACAATAAAGAAGAAAAACACAAATAAAAAAAGATAAGAACATAAATAAGATAAAAATTAACTAAGTAAAGAAAATAAAATAAAAGGCATAAACAAGATATTAATGAAAGCAAAACTTAAGCATTATAAAAATACAAAGAGAGAAAGCAAAATATGATCTAAATCTGGAAACTAAAATGCTTAAATGCATGATAAATACCTCTTTTTATAGGCTAAAATTAGAAACTGTTGATTGATGACTAATTGTTAAGTGGGTGACCAACTCTTGACTTGGTGACAATTTTTATCTTTTTGTTTACCCAAAACATTATTGATAACATTAGAATTTGAACTAGACCTCCATATAAAGGTTGTAGGAAATTGTCTTAGTTTTCAGGAAAAAAATTTGGGGTCATTTGAACTTTTAGAACTCTAGATATGGGCTGAACACTAAACAGTGTTTGGGCTACGGAATAGATTCAAACTTCTTTGTTGTTGCTATAATTTGAACTTGAAAATGATTTTTTAAATCTTGAACTCCACATGAAAGTTGTAGGTGTATATCTTACCTTTCAACCATATAAAGTAGACCTAAATCTAAGATCTACATCTTCAGATATGACTCAATTACCGAATCGTGTTCTAGTTTGGATTGTACCAATCTTTTTACTAAGTTTGGCCATCTCTTTGTCTTTTTAATTTTTCTATTTGAATCATCAATCAATTCTTTAATTTATATGATACGCTTGCATTGAAGATAAATATTTACCACAAATCAAAGGTATCTTATGGTATCAAACTTGTTATTATAAAAAAATACTTTAATTAAAGAGTTATTGATTCAAGTACAAAATGATTATATAAAACCTTGATAAAAATACATTTTTAAATACTAATTATTAATATAACACTTAAAATACAAGTTAATCCCTTTTGATGTATAAGTGTTTTAGAAAAATAAAATATTTTTTATTTTTCTTTTTTAGTTTAAAGATTTTATTTATTTTTCTATTTACTATTATCAGGCTTTTCTTGTTTTTCTATTTAAAAGAAATGGTTTTTTTTTTATTTTTATATTTAACATTAATAGTATTTTCTTTTTCTTTATAAAGAGTTGTAATAGTTTTTTTTTAGCAAGTGAGACTGTAATGGATAAAAGTTAAATAATTTAGGTGTCTCCCCATGATTATGGTATTCATCATCTTTAAAAAGCTTAATTTATAACAAACTTTGTTATCTTTTAATCTTTGATATGTTAGTTGGTAACAAAATTCAATAATTTCTTGTAATTAGCTCCTATTTGTTGTTATTGAAAATTATGGTGGGACTCATGATAGATGAGGCCATAAAAGGAGTTAAGGATTCATAATAAGGTAGCTCATACAAAGGTATTATGGATCTACGATGAGGTAATCCACATAGAAAAGGATAATTGTTTTTCTAATGGAGGAGGTTATGTTTAGAAAATTTTATATTGAATGTTTTCATAATGATTTGGACTTGAGTACGATTCCTAACTAAAGAGGTTTTATAGCATTAACAATTTAAACTTGAGTATGAGTTCCTTCTAATCTAATAAGATTAATGAAAATTTATTTATTTTCTATGTAGTATTCAAGTTTTTTTAGTTTTTCTATTTGAAGGGAGTTATTTTTATAAGTGGAATTAATATATATATATATATATATATAAAGGATTGTAATAGCATTTCGACAAGCAGGCATTGAATGAATAAAAATTAAATATTTTTTGTGTCTTCTCATAAATATATTCATGATGTTTTCAATCTTTCATAGTTTTGATTAAACTCCACTATCCTTTGTTTTTTACTTGCATCACCTTTTCTTTTATTTGTTTATTTATGCATCACATAGTTTGAATCACTTATAACTTATATAGTATCATATTGACACTTTATTTTAACCATTAAAACTTTGAAAGTATTATTAAAAATAAAATAAAAATTACATCATTTACCAAAATAGTAAACAATGTTCTTTTTATAATTTCAACTATAAAAAGGCTTCTATAAACAAAATGATTTATAAAATTTCTATTCATGTCATTATTTGTAATTGTTTTACCCCATATATTATTAAAATTTGAAAATAATAAAATTATATTGAAATTCAACAAATTATTTAATTTAATTTGATCTTAGTTGTTTTTCTAGAGGAATCATTAGGTGATTTGTTTAACATTATTTTTATACTTTTAAATATTAACTATTAAATAGATTTATAATGAAAAACTTGCTAGAAATATTAAATAAAGAAAGAATACAATGATAAAGAAATTAGTTAAGTTAAAGACCAAACTGCAATGCAAAATTATGTTAATCTTATAATATTTATTATCTCAAGATTTATTTAAAATTTTGTGAACTTTAGAGACAATAATAATGAACTTTAGGAATAATAATGTATCATTGCTTCTTTTTTTTTTTTATAAGTAATGAAAGTAAAATAGCGTTTAATTATTGTTTTAGGAGGGAAGAGATAAAAACAATTAATACAAGAGACAAGACAAAAGGAAATATGAATATAGAATTGCATTTAGTAATGATATATAAAACAAAATGATTTTTTCTTTATCCTATTTAGTTATGGTGGATAAAATAAAATAAAATATAAAAAAATTTATTTTACCTTTAATATATATTATTTTCAAACTTACATATTTTAAAAAATAATTAAATATTAAATAAAAAGATCATTAGATATTATTATCTTTTTACTTTAGTTTATATTGAGGGTTGAAATTAATAATATAATAATACTCTAACTATAAAATCAGACTGACCTAGTAGGTTGACCAAGAATCAGCAGATCTAAGGCCTGGACTAATTTGGGTTTAAAAAAATAAAAAAATAATTGACTTGACCTCATCCAATAAAAAACCCAGATCAACTCGAGATATAACACTGGTTAAGAACCCATTGTTATGTTTTAAAATTTCTTTGGTCGAAACAAGGTTCTTTTGATAATTTTAAAAAACATTTTGGTTTAACCAAGTGACATTCTCAGCCTATGATTTAAACCTAACCTTGGGTCGACTATCAAATCAAATTTTAAAATATGATAATAATTATTTTTATTCACGCATTGACTCGGGTTAACCTGGGTTGACCCTCATTATTCGATCAATTCCAGGGTTGAGTTTTACAATCGTGATAATTAGAACTTTTATCCTTACATTAATTTGGATCAACCTATATTAACCCTCTTGATCCGTAACTAAACACATGCTCTGGGTAAACCCCTAAATTTTTTTATTTTTAAAGTTAAACTGGGTCTTAACTTTAGTTAACCTTTAAGCTAGTTTTTAAAATTATGATAATAATTATTTTATTTTTATGTTGACTCAAGTCAACTCGACTAATGACTTGAGCCTTGAATAGTGATATAAACTTTGTTCCGGATTGACTTGAAAGTTAGGTTTTAAAACCATGATAATTATGATTTTTATTTTTATATGTTTTAGTAAATAATTTTGGAATTGAGACTTTCTTATAAGGATATTTTAGAAATACAAAATAAAAAGTATATAGTTTTTGAAGACATATCAACCAAACATATTTTGAAAATATAAAAATTCACTTTAAAATTACTTCTAAGATAAAATTTATGTTTATATCTTTATTTCTGTATTTTCAACCAAATATATTATTTTTTTATTATCTTCATCTTTTTGTTATCCTCGAAACAGTAACCAATTACTACCTAATAGCCAAAATTAAAAGAAAATAGGCATGTGATTTTAAAGTCTTTAAGGCAATGTTTGTTTTTGTGGCGACATCATGCTTTTTTAAAAAATTAAATTTATTTGCTTGAAATTAATTTTAGGTGTTTTGAGATTGTTTTAGTATAATAATGTTAAAAATAAATTTTAAAAAATAAAAAATATTTTAACATATTTTTAAGTGAAAATCACTTTAAAAAACCACTGTTATCATAATACAAAACATTTAGTTGAGATACCATTAGAATAAAAAAACTCTCTTCAAATTCTAAACCCTTTTTTTTGTTCTATTAATATAACTTGGTCTATAACCTAGACCTCGAATAATGACTCAGGTTTTGCCTCAGATTGATTCTAGAGTTGAGTTTTAAACTATAATAATAATTGTTTTTATTTTTATATATTTTATTTAAATAATTTTAGAATTGAAAGTTTTTTGCAATAATATTTTAAAAATAAAAAATAAAATATATTATCTTTAAAAACATATTCTTTTATCACCTTATGTTTAAAAATATAAAAACTCACTTAAAAATTACCCTTGAGATAAATTTATGTTTACATCTTTCCCCCCCTTTTTTTTTATCAAGAATGTTTTTATTTTATTATCTTCACCCCTTTGCCCCTTTAGTGTACATAATGGCCAAAATTAAAATGAATAGGTACGGGATTTTTTTAGTGTACATAATGGCCAAAATTAAAATGAATAGGTACGGGATTTTAAGTTTTTGTAATGATAGCATGGGTTTTAAAAAAAAATATTTTTTTTAAAAATATTTTTTTAGTATTTTAATATAATAATATTAAAAATTAATTTAAAAAATAATAAATGATGTTTTAATATATATATATTTTAAAAATAACCGGAGCTCCCATTACAGTAAAACAGTACTTAAACACCAAAAGAATCGAAAACCCCCCCCAAACTCTAAAACCCTTCCTTTCCTGTCCGTTAATATATCTCGAGCCGCCTCTCTCCTCCGTCTCCCTTAGTTTCTCTCTCCTCAGAAAAATCATGGACAAAAACCTCCTCGCCAACAGAGTAGCCGCCGCGTCGGATAAGGTGAGTTCCGTCCCCGTATCCGTACTCATAAACATACTGATTTTGATTTTACTTAACCAAAGGCTAGCAATTTGCAGATATTGAGCTTGTTATGAAAGTAGTATTTTCATTTTCTAATAAAAAGAAATGTGAAACAGGTGCTTGCTGAAGTGGTGAAGTTAACTCAAAAGCAAGGAAAGAGGGGTAGTCATGGAAGCTGGAAGCAGTTTTTAAATGTTCATGAGAAGAAGTTTGGGTCTGGCTTTAGTGATCCGGCGAGAAGGTCACGCGATTCACTCGTTGCGTTTCTTCAAACTTTTACTGATGAAGATGGCTTGAAGGTGATTAATTTATTATCACTTCTTTAAAATAGATGTTATTGAATATTGAATTTTATCAATGTTTTTGTTTTAAGTTTGTTGATAATGTGCTTCGGTCGCTTTCGAATTGTGAGATGTTGAAAGAAACTATGAAAGAATCTCTGGAAAATGAATCACCTGAACAGGTATAGTTCATCAAGCAATTGGTCTTATAGTTTTTAAATGTGTTTCTCCATTTTTCTCATGCGTAGATCTGTTTTAATCATGGGTATTACATTTGTGGTTGTGCAGAGGCTGGTTCGTTCAACTCTTGAACATCCACTTTACCTGTCAAAGTATGCACTTCCATCGTATGAGAAGGTCTGCGATAATAGTTAAATGTTGTTGGACATTGGGTGGCTGTGATGCTTATAGTTGAATGTTGTTAGACACTTTGTGGCTATGATGCTTATAGTCAATTTGGTTTGCCTTCTTGTTTAACTTGTGGAAATGATGTAGCAGGGATGGGCAGTAACGAAGGTCCGGAAAAAGGCCAAGCTGCTAAGATGTAATAAAATGCTTGCTGTTGATTGTGAGATGGTTCTCTGTAAAGATGGTACCGATGCTTTAGTGAGGGTGTGTGTGGTGGATGCAGATTTAAAGGTATAAAAGATCCTTTTGTTTTGGCTTTTGCTTGTTTGGTATAATATAAGCACTTCAGAGATCTATTTTTTAATCATTGAGGCCTAACTGAAATGTAAATGATTGAGTCATAAAATATACATGATTATTTTGGCATCTTTCAATACAGTAACTTTGGACTTAATCCACTCAGGTAAAACTTGATGAATTAGTGAATCCATGCAAACCAGTTGAAGATTATAGAACTGAGATTACTGGAGTTACTGCTGAAGTTTTGGATGGAGCGTCTTGTTCATTTGCAGACATACAGGTTCATTAATGGGTGACCTATTATATCAGATTGTCATTCGGTCTTCTTTGTCGGAAGCTAATCCATGCATTTTACAGATATCCTTGAAGAAGTTATTATCGAGGGGAACTATTTTAGTGGGCCATAGTTTATATAATGACCTAGAAGGTATTATGCTGAGCTCTTTTTGTTGGTTTGGTAAATGATGATAGAACCTGATGTTCGAACTTGTGTTGCAATGTGTTCATACATTGACACTCTCCCTTCTGCTATTTGTTTATTGCTGCCAGCACTGAAGTTAGACCATGCGAGAGTGATTGATACGTCATTTATTTTTGAAAGTTCAGATGGACGTTCACCTTCCTTAAATAATTTGTGTAAGGTAAGTTGTGTGTATACATGCTTCTGTGCTTTCCATGATAAAAGTTAAGAAATTGAACCATCACATATTCATCAGAAGGCAAAGAAAGCAACTGTTGGTGGTTTGTAGATGCAAGGCTGATTTTTCATATATTTGTTGACAGTCTGTGCTGGGCTATGAGCTTCGCAAAGCAGGTGATCCACACAACTGCTTAGATGATGCATGTGCTGCAATGAAACTTGTTCTTGCTAAGATCGAGCGTGGAGTTGATAATTACATTCCATTGATTCAAACAGATGTGAAGGATGTAAGTTACAATATATGTTTCCTGTGTACCTCTAATTTTGACTGATGTGCTCATCAATGATTTATTTATTTGTTTTGTAATTATAGGTTCCAGAAATGGAAATGGCAAAGCTACTTCTCCACAAAATACCAGTTACTGTCCCCCAAGAAAAATTACGTGAACTGTTCCCTGCAAACTATACAATTGAAATCAAGGTTGAGTATATTCTGTTTGTATTTTTATTTTTCTTTAGAAGATAATACATAATTGTATTCAATACCTGGATAATTTAAGAGAACATTACGGCTCGAAGAATAATGGCTTCTGATGGAGTTATTCATGTGAACAACCTCGGGAATAGTGATTTGATAATGAGAATGTGGTTGTAATTTTTCTTTAGAAGATAAAACGCGATTGTATTCAATACCTGTCACCTTGTTTTCATTGTAAATTATAGGTTGTAGGGCTGTTTATGTTGTCTCTGCTTCTCATCATGATAGCAACTGCATTATGCTTGTCCATGGAACTTCTATCTTACAATATCTTGACTTGATTAGCATTTGCCAGCAGAAAATAGCCACCAAAGTAATGATGATCATGGTGATGAAAAAGAGTTACTGATATGATTGTTCAGTGGAGACAAAGCTTTTTATGTCTCATCCATTTTAATCATGCATGTGAAAGTAGAGAGAGTTTATTTTGACGTGTCTCCATATTTAACACATTTGTAGCAAACCTAAAGAAGCTATCAAAATTGTATGGATCTTGCAATATTGGTTTGAAAAGGAATCCACTATTTAGTGTGGTAACTGTAAGAAACAATTTGAATCATTGCATTCCTCCCAACCTACCTAATTTCAAACGAATTGACCTCAGACAGCCTTTCTCCAGGTTCGTTGGTGGCCAACAGTGAACTTTTAGCATCTTGGTTGAACCTTAGAATTACTAAATTTTGATTTATCAAGCTCATTCCTTTTGTATGCAACTCCATGCTTAGTTTTTAACGTAATGAATAATTTTGTGGCAGACACATAAAGTGATTAAGGGAGTGGGATATTCTGTGCTTGCCATCTTTAAGAATCCAGAAGAGGCATGCCAAGCATTTGAAAATTTGATTGGCAGCCTAGAAAAGGTATGTGGTAGTTGCTTTGCCATTTCTAAATATGTATACATGTATTAGTTTACTGCTAGTTTTCATGTCTTTGGAAGATAAGTTCTGTTTCAAACAGTTCATTCTTGATCCACTAAGTACAGAGCATCATGAGCTATTGTGCTCCGCTGTGGGATTCTATTTTCTGCTGCAACCTTGCCTTAAATATGCTTGAATGAGTGAATTCAAATTCGGTGAATACATGCACCTAATCTATGCTTGTTGGGGAGACTACCAGCAAATTTTTGGATTTTAGGTATGCTGAATGAATGTTCTCATATTTCAGGACACCTCTGGCCGGCCACAGAAACTAGTAGCACTTCAACTTGACACAGGAGGATCTGCTGGCATACGGGTTCGCAAAATGACACATGATAGCCATGTTTCACAGAAAAAGAGATCTTTTGAGGGTGAGGATTCAAGCGATCCCAAGAAACCGAAGATAGACCAATGTGAGGATCACGTGAAAGAGATTGAAAGATTGAAGCAAGAACTGAAGAAACAGGAGTTAAATCAGGGTGATGACCACTTGAAAGAGATTGAAAGACTGAAGCAAGAAATAAAAACAAAGGATTTTGAAATCACCGCCCAGGATAAGATCATAACCGAACTGAAAAGGAAATTGGAAGAAATGAAAAAGAAAAAGAACAAGGAACGCTAAGAATTGCCAGTTGCATTTTTGAGTCTGTTGCAGCTCACGAGGTAGTTAATCAACCTTGCTTGCTATTTGACAAGGCTGCGAAAGAGAATAGATTACCGGGGCAAAAGAAATGCGATCGAGAAATCCTGGATTTTGTAGGGGCCTAAGGTAGATGTCACCAAGGCGGATGTTTCTAACGTTTTTTATTTTTGCAACTTCCTTTTAGATTTGTCTATGTAGTTGGTATTATTTAAAAATATATTTTTATTAAGATTTTATATTATTATTTTATATTTGAAGTATTAATAATTTTTTAACTAAAATATATTTTATAATAACAAGTTAAATAATATCTTAATTTATAATAAATATTTATTTTAAATATAGATATTTTTATAATTTAATGGATTGATTGATATGATTAATTATTAAAAATAAAAAGATAAAAAAAGCTCAGTTTATAAAGGAGATGTTGATTCATTTTAAATTCAAATATTATTAAGTCATTAAATTATATCTAAAGTTATAAATATTAAATTTTAGTTTAATTTATATGATTAAAAAGATAAAAAAATATACCTATAATTTTCATGGGTATGAAAAGATTTAAATTTGCTATTTTCAAATTCAAAGTTTGGCCATAAAAGAAAAGTTTGAATTTGTCTTACAATTCAGTCTAAACACTACTTTGAGTTTTATTTATAATTGGAGTTTTAGAAGTTTAAATAATCTGAAATTTGATGGGGGGAAGGAAAAGATAATTTTCAATAATTTTCATGAAAAATGCTTTGTTAAATTTTGATTTCATCAATGTCAATTCAGTCAATCAAAATGTTTGAGTGATGTTGTCTTCCAAGATCACTAATTAATAGTTGACTACTACATTAATTATCAAATGAATAGTTTTAAATTTTAGCCTATAAAAGTAGACATTTATCATTTATTTAGGTATTTTGTTTTTAATATCAAGATCATGTTATTGCTTTCTCTCTTTATATTTCTGTAATGATTAAGTTTTGGTTTCATTAATCTCTTGTTCATACTTTTCATCTATTTTACTATATTTAGTTAACTTATATCATGTTTATGTTCTTATATCGTTTATTTAAGTTTTTTTCTCTTTCATAATGTCTAGCTAAGTTAATTATGTGAAGGTGAAAAGATTTCACTAATGGTGTTAGGACAAGTATAAAATAAACTCGATATGGACTTCAATGCTTACATCATAAACAACTTGCTATTAACATGTCTTATCATTTTTATCTTATTAATTCTTAATATTTTACTTGTTAAATGATTAATCTAAATTTGTGTTGTATAACAATTGGTACATTAAATACTTGATTTTTTATAGTCTTCGACTGACATCGTTGTTATGCGGGGAACTTGATTTGTTGTCGACATAAGTTAACATTATGAATACTTGATAAAATTTATAAGTATGGTGTTATGTAAATAAGATGATTAATATAATCATGTTAATAATTAATGAAGAGTTTATACATTACTTATTTCTAATACTATTAGAGTATTTTTTAACCTTGATATTTATTTTTATCATTGTATAATCTTCATATTAATTTTACATCTCAAAGTCCTCTTTAACTCATTTCCATCATCATCATCATTGTTATTGTTATTCTTCTTCTTCTTCTTCTTCTTCTTATTATTATTATTATTTATAATTTATATAGTTAATTTTCATGTGGTTCGACTCTAGTTTTGCTGGGTTATTTATTACTTTAACATTCTTGTATTTGGAATAAGACAACTCTTTGATCGTATCACCTACCAATTAAATTTATTGTTTATAGGGCTTTTAATTGCATAGAAAAAAGATGTACAAGTTAATTATATTAACAAAAGCCTTAAAGAACTGCTTGATTTCCTATTGCTCTCTTTGTTGGAACAATGATTTTTATTTTTTACATTTTATTTTTTTATTTAATTTTATAATGCCATGTTTATTAACATCATTGGTGTGTGAAATTTATTTATTTATTTTAATTTTTATGGGGCTATTTTAGCCTCAACAAAACTTTATTTTGTAGAAATCTATTTGCTTTTATTGTTTGCACAAAATAAAAAATAAAAAAAGATTTATGTCCAAGTTTTTTTTTTTAGATCTCTTAATTTGGGAATCAACTGTTTTGGTTTGAGATTCTATTTTGTTTTCATTTTGATTCTTGCTATGAGATAGAAAAGAGTCATTGGAAATTAACAAAGAAAAGGAAATTATTGATTAACTAAGATTTTAACAACAAAAAAGGTCATTAGTATTAAAACAATAAAAAAAATAAAAAGGGTTTGTCAAGCAATATTGTTGTTTTATTTTTTTTATTTATTGAATTGATTATAAAAATTGGAAGCTATAATTTATATATTATGTGAAAAAAGGAAAAAAGGTTTTTCTATGGTTTTTTTAATAAAAGGGTTTATTATACTTAAAAAGGAAAGGAAAAATATAAAATATACTACTAAACCATTGAGAAATTATTAGTTTTGCACCCAAAATATTTTTTATATTAATTTTATTACTAATATAACAACCTGTAATTTAAAAAGCTTTGAGCCTTGAATTTGATGAAAAATATGATAAATCTTTTCTTAGAAAAATAGTTAATTGCTTATCATGATTCTTAATTCTTTAAGATCAATTAAATTTATATTGAAATTCAAATATAACAATCTTGAAATTTGGATATAATTTCTTTTTTATGATAATTACAAAAACATTGTCATTACACACATACACAACAACAATAATAACAACAACTCATTCCTTTAAAGGATCATGTAATTTCAGTTCTTAACAGTTCTTTTAAAATTTTAGTAGAGTTTTCTCTGTTTATGAACCGTAATAAATTATTGACAATTTCAAAACATATAGTGATTCAACATCACAATTATTTCAAACCATCATTAATTTCATTCCAACTCAACATAACTCACAATCACAAACCATACATAATGAAAAGATATATACTTAAATCAAGTACTAAACAAATGGAAAAGTCATTAGAAACTCACCATATATTAATTGTTCAAATTCCATCATTTATTAATTCAATTTTAAAATGAAAATCAAATAATAAAATTGTCCAACAAAGTTCAAGGATGACCTTTCTTCCATTCGTTTTTTTAAAACATTACCCAATCATTTATTATGTCAACAAACATCATTCAATCATCAGAATAACACTCCAAATAACCCTTTTTATAAATTTAAATTTATTCAAGACACTTATATACTCATTACATATAAATTACATGTTCACCTAAAATAAACCCTTTAATTGAGCTTCGTACTTTAAATGGATGATAAGTTAAGTGATAATTGTAAGAATAACGTAAGTCTCTTCCAATCTCTTCAAAATCCTAACTCTCAATCTTTAAACTCTTATAACCAATCAAATACCCTCTTTTTGATCATTTATTGACTTTTTTTAATCACTCCAAGTTAGCTTCTTCTTTTTTTTTAGGATTTCATTAAGAAGGGAAAGAAAAAAAAATTAAAGAGCCATAGACCCTTTTTTTATCCTTGTGGTCAGTGTCATGAGAGAGAATAAAAAAATATTTATAGTATCATTTCTTATTATTTGCACATGACTCTCATCTTTTTATCCTTTTTACATTAGCCACTAATCATTTATTATTTGCACATCGACCTTCATCTTTTAATCATTTGTACATTGATCACTAGTTTTTAATTATTTGCATATTGACCTCTCCTTTTACCTTGCATATTTATTTTCTTCCACCAAGTTTACCTTTCTAGCAATTTAGTACTATATTCACCTTTTTTTTAATTATTTTTACCTTGTTTATATTAACTTTAATATAATTTAAACCATTTAATCACTGAGTTAAGTTTTTTTTTTAAACTATGATGCTACATTCTCCCCTCCGTGATGAAAATTTCATCCTCAAAATTTGAACATCATAGCTAAATTTATGAATAGTTCAGGATACCTTCTCCACATTTTGTATTCTTTTCCAAGTCTCTTTCTCTACTTAAAAGCTTCTCTATAACACTTTTCATAAGAATATATATATATATATATATATATTTTACTTTGTTTTTTTTTTATAGCAATGAAACATGAAATTCATCATGAATCGTAGCTAATTATAGAGGTAGGGCTACTTTATATTCTACAAGTCTAATTTTCTTTTTAACTTTAAAAGATTTGATGTATCTCAATGCTAACTTTCCTCTTATGCCAAAACATAACATGTGCTTTCATGGTGCAACCTTTAAAAACACCATGTCTTCAATATTGAACTTAAGAGATGTCCTTCTATTATTTGTATAATTATTTTACCTATCTTGGTCGTTTTCATCTGATCTTTTATATTCTTAATTTTTTCGGTGGTAACTTGTACCAATTTTAGTCCAATCTCTTTCATGTTGCTAACCTCCTCCCAACACACTAATGTTCAACATTTTTGTTCATATAAGGCTTTATATGAAGTCATTTCCACCATGGTGTGATAACCATTATTATAGGTGAACTTTGCCAAAGGCAGATGGTCTTCTTAATTACTTTTAAAGTCTAAGAGACATGCTCGTAATAAATCTTTCAACATTTAGATCTTCTTTTCATACTGTACATTTATTTGAGGGTGAAAAACAATACTTTGATTCAATTTTGTCTATAAAACATGTTGAATACTAGTTCACAAATAAAAAGTGAACTTGGGATCTCAATCTAAAATAATTTAAACTAGTACCCCGTGTAATCTTACTACCATATTTTATATACAATCATGCCAATTTATCAACTAAGTCCATCATTTTCACATGTAAGAAAAGCATAAACTTTGTCAAATGATCTATAATGGCCCAAACAACATCATTACCTTTTTTTTTTCTCTTTAGGTAATTAGGATACAAAATCTATAGTGATATCCTCCAACTTCCATTTGGGAATCAGGAATGGTTATAAGGGTCTCACTAACTTTTGATATTCTACCTTCACCTATTAACACACATCGTATTTGGTTATATATTTAGACACTTTTTTCTTCATATTTAACCACCAATAAAATTATTTCAAATATCCGTATATCTAAAAACTTCTTAGATATATAACACACACCATATTTAGATTTGTGAGATTCCTTCAACACTTCACATTCAAAGGGTCTGTCATTAGGTAAATAGATTTGTTTGCCAATTACTATCATCCTATCTTCTAAGATCTAGAAAGGAGTTTCAACTTATGATGTCACTTGTTTCTCATCTTTTCTACTTTAATACCCTTTTGTCGAGCTTCTTGTACTCCATTTAAAAATACAGACCACACCCTTAATTAGGTTAACAAGGATCCTTCATGTCCAATGTCTAATTAGGCGTTGATCTTTTTTAACTTTGTCAATTTTTTCTTATGCTAATCCACCGATTCATCCAACACTGCTTTGTTTTTGTGACTTAATACCTTAAAAATAACATTCACCCTTCTCGGATGATGAGCTATCACATAATTATAATCTTTAATTAACTCCACTCATATTCTCTGTCGTATATTTAGAATTTTTATGACATTAAATACCTCAAACTTTTATGATAAGTGAAAATATGAAGTTGATATCTATAAAAATAATGCCTTCACACATGTAAGGTAGACATTATGATAGCTAATTCCAAATCATATATCGGGTAATTAACTTTGTTAAGTTTTAATTGTCTTGATGCATATGCAATTACTCTCTCTTGTTATATCAAAACACAACCAAGTCTTTTCTTAAACACATCATTATAGACTATAAATCCTTTAAATCTTATAGGGAGGGTTAATACTAGGGAAATGGTAAGCCTTATTTTCAACTCCTAAGAACTTGTTTCATAAACTCCCAACCATTCTTATTTAACGTTCTTTCAGGTTAACCAAGTCAAATGGTTACTATCATAGAAAACCCTTTAATAAGTCTTCTATAATATCTTATCCAACCTAGAAAACTATGAATTTTAGTTATATTTATAGGTTGTTCTCATTCATCACTACTTCAACCTTCCTCTTATGTATAAATATTCTCTCTGTAAATATAACATTTTATAGTTTGGCATGTAACTAATGATTCCTCAAAATCTACAACATTTGTCTTAATTGTTATTTATGTTTTAAATATGAGTTTGAATAAACTAAAATATCATCTAAAAATACCACATGAACTTATCTAAATAAAGTTGAAACACTCTAATCATCATTTTCATAATCAATGCTAGTGTATTAGTCAATTCAAATGGCATTACTATGAATTCATAATGCACATAACGAGTGTTAAATGTACTAGGCACATCCTACTCTTAATCTTTAAATGATAGTACCTTAATCTTAAGTTTATGTTTGAAAATACCCTAGCTCCTTTAAGTTGGTCAAACAGATCATCTACATATGAAAATGAATAGTTACTCTTTGCTATTACTTTATCCAACTGCCTATAATCTATGTAAAGTCTATAAAGTTCTATCTTTCTTTTTCGCAAATAGGACTAAAGCTCTTTAGGATGTATTACTCGGGTGCATAAACCTTTTATAGAGTAATTTTTGTAGCTGAATTTTTAACTCAACTAGTTTTATTAGTGTTTTCTATATAGTGATCGAGCTATAAAAGAGGTATTGTGTAATTTATTAAAGGAACCTCCACTTTTCTTTTTGGGTGAAATCCTAGTAACTCTTTTTAGGAGCACATCCATAAACTCAATAATTGAAAGCTTTTTTTAGTTTTACTCCATCTTTTTTTGAATCTATTATATAAGCAAGATAAGTCATACACTCTTATATAAGCAAGATAAGTCATACACTCTTTCCTCAACAACTTTCTAGTTGTTACAGCTGAAATCACACAATTCAATAAAACCTTCCTCTCTTTTAAAGATCATTCTCCTTCCATCTATTCACTGAAAGTCACTATCTTGGTAAAACAATTTATTAATGCCTTATAGGTACTCAACCAATCTATCTTTATGGCATTAAATTCACTACCATATCATGCCTTTCTATAGTAACCCTAATACTCTTATATATATGATTCACAAATATAATATCCTACCAAAAGTGTGCTAATTAAAAACTATTTTCTAGTTTAAGTAGTTGCACATTTAGTTTACTTTTAATTTTTCTTGCCATGAAAGAAAGAATGTGTAACACTAAGATTAATTAAAAAAATACATATAGTGATTTTCTAACAGTAAAGTATCTGTTACTATATCAAGGGCAGTTCAAACATCCTCACAGGTCATGTGAAACACTCTATCTTGAATCCTTTCTTTCTGTCCCTCAGGTTAACCTTTATTACCACTCGTTCCAAATTGTATTGGTAAGGTGGTTTATTCATAGTGACTAATTGTTGATAACTTTGTATCATTTATCTTTAATCTTATATATACTCAGATTTTTAAAGGAAATCATTTTTAAAATGTTTTGTTGCCTCCATAATTTTAACATCTGTAATCTAAAATAGGTAATCCTACCATTTATTCTTTTTGTCAACAAATATAACATTGATATAGTGATGTAAAACAATCTTTGGGATGCTATTACTTATATCTAATATAGTAAGAATAAGTAATGATCCTTTGTTCTAAAACTTCTCCAGCAAAATTACCTTTAGGGTTCAATTGCCCCAAATTGATCCTCCACATATACTTTGAAAAGACCTAGCAACTAATCTTACTTGACTTGTATCCCCTTTCCTCTTATTAAACTAGTTAAACTATCCTCATTTTTCTTTTTTAAAAAGAAACGGTCTAAAAGGGTTTACTAAAAAAGTAGTCAATATCCTTTCTTTTACCAGACCCAATTTGGTTTTGTCAATCCTAGTCAATACACTCCTTTAAAGCTTAAATTGCTTCTATTAGATCTCTCATCATCTTAAATCATAAGGCAATTAACCTTATTTTGAAATTTATAGTAAACCATTCAAAATCTCTCAATCATGTGTTATTTTATAAAAACATAATATATAAAAAGTATAGAGAAGTCATTAAACCTTCTCTTATAATCAAGCACCAACATGTCATTTTACCTCAAAGCTAAAAAACTCATGTTCTTTCATCTTATGGAAATATATGGAATAGAATTAATTCTCAAACTTTACCCTAAAATCACTCCATTTCCACAACTTTACGGTCCTTCTCTATTGCAATCTCCCACCATAACTTTATTGTATCTAATAATAGCTTAGTGACACAATCCACTTGTAAATGTTCTGACACTTTTATCTAAATCATGGTCTTCTCCACCTTTCTAATCCACTACACATCTTATCTCTTTTATACTTTTTACAATTTATACCAGGATAACTACATTGTCTTTAGTACCATCACTACTAGAGCTACTGAGGCTATAGGGGTTAATGTACTATTTATAGTGCTAACTATTGCCTTCACTAATTATGTTGGGAAAATGAGGTCAATAAACAGAGTAAGAGCTCTCATGGATGCCATATGGAATTACAATCACTTGCTTCTAATGGTATGATCTCTTTAGTTGTGACCCCTGAGCCTATCTAAAAGTGGTATCATCTTGAAGTCCAAATGATTTCTCCTGCATTAATTGAATAGATGTTGATGGGATCCTCCCCCTGAACCCTCCTTCATACTGAAATGAAAATTGTCCTCGCACCTTGCCTTGGGTGAACCATCCTATAACAATTCAACATCATCATTTTCCATAATAAATCATGAACCTAAGTCATGGCTCTGATACCAGTTATAACAATCCTAAAATTTGGATATAATTTATTATTTATTTTTCTTTATGATAATTACAAAAATAGCTTGTTTCCTAAATTTAAATTTCTTCACAACACTAATATACTTATCATTTATAAATTACATGTTTACCAAATTAAACTATGTAATTAAGGATTTTTTTTAATCTTGAATGGATGATAAGTCAAATGAAGATTGCAAGAACAACATAAGTCTCCTTCAATCTCTTCAAAACCCTAACTCCCAAACTTTAAACTCTCATAACCACTCAAATACCTCCCTTTTTAAAAATCATGTATTGATTCTTTTAATTAGTCCAAGTTAGCTTTTTGTTGAAGATTTCATCAAGAAATGAAAGAAATAAATCAAAGAATCCCAATTCCCTCTTTTTTCTCCTTGTAGTTGGTGGCATGAGAGAGAATAAAGTATTTATAGTACATTGGCTATTAATCTTTTATTATTTGCACATGGACCTTCACCTTCTAGTCATTTGTAAATTGACCACTAGTCTTTTATTATTTGTACAATAACCTCTTCCTTGGTCTGATATGTTTATTTTTTCCACCAAGTTTACATTTCTAGCGTTTTAGTACTACAATCACCTATTTTATTATTTTTACCTTGTTTATATTTTTTTTAATATAATTTAATTACTAAGTTATTTTTTTTAAACCAGGGTGTTACAAACAAAGTTTTTTTTAAAACAAGATATTCATAAGTTATTGACATCTGCATGTATATTAATATCACAATCATATTTTGTCTAATCATTCTATAATTTATCCATTTACAACACAAGTAAAGAGTAGACATCCTCTACTCCATCAAGTTATCCATCATAATCTATATAATAAATACTTTATAACTCTATAATAAATAATGTTAACAATTATATACATAGAAAATATTATAATTTATCCATTCACAACACAAGTTAAGAGTAGACATCCTTTTTTAATGGTTCACTACCCTTAATATTTATTTATGAAATCATTTGCCTTTATCAATGTCCTATAGTTCTCAACATTTTTAATTAATGTATATCTCACTTTTATTATTTATTAGATCAATATCTTGATTTCTAAAACAATACCCTGAAAACTAACTCAACATTTCCTTAGAATATTATACCTTTCTTACCTAGTAACCCTGAAATAATCCTTAATTCTTCTATTGAGTTGTTAAACAATTCTTTTAATGTATCCTCAATGTTGTTCCAAAGATAACCTTTAAACCTTATATATCACACTATTAAAATAACCTTAAATTGCACTAAAATAATTACAAAAATACTTAACATTTTAATATATCTAGATTATTAACCTTAATTGGTTTAGAATCATTTAGGTTGCCAAAACCCTTCCCAAACTCAGTCTATGCATAAATATAATATCTTTGCTCAATTAGCCTCTAACACTCTGAGGTTACATTTACTAACATGCCTTTTATTCTTATTATCTAACTATTAAATGGGTTCCTATAACCTACATGTTTTTTCACACAATTAAACTTCATTCCTCTTACCTGTTAAAATAAACTTCAAGGATATATTTCTCTCTTTTTTATATATATATCAACATTTTATCTTCTATAATTATTTTCCTTATAGTATTGGCAAATCAAAAGGTCAATCAGGTATCCCGACAATCATATGAAGTGACTTTGTTAGATCCATTCAGAGCAGCTAGTCAAATTAAATGTCTCAATTGTCAGTCTCATTGATACCACTAGCTCTATTTAGGATGATTAATTAATCAAATGTCTCAATCATCAGTCTTATTAATATCATTAGCTCTTTCTTTACAACTAGTCAATCAAATATCATAGTCATTATTCTCACTAATACCATTAGATCCACTCAAAGCAGTTAGTCAATCAAACATCTCGATCATCACTCTCAGTAATTTCACTAGGTCCATTTAAGGAATCTAGTCAAATTAATCTTTTTGTGAAATTGATATTTTGACAATTACATATCTATTATATACATATATCATCTTTACTTTATTAATTAAAATCAAGACTTCATACATAAATGCATAAACTCATTTCAATATAATAACTATCAAATTTCACTCCAAATAACCACCAATGACTTGATAGTCAATCACATTGATATCATTAACTCCACTCAAAGCAACTAGTCGATCAACATATTCTTAATATTAACATTCATATAAATACATTCACATTTAAAGAATCTGCAATTCTAAAAGCTTAAGAAATTCTATAAGCAAAAAAATATGAAGTGCACCTACTTTGAGCCTGTGTACATGTTATGTGTTACTGCTCTATGCTATTTTCATGTTCCTACAGCCTTCCATATACCATCGAGGATATAATTATCATCAACAATGCATCTAAAACTACTATTTCAATTTACTTTTTATTCAACTATTATTTTCAAACCATTATCAAGAAAAATCCTTAAAATCACACACACACACACACACACACACACACACACATATATATATATATATCATGTTTATATTTATTCTTATCAACTCAAATGTTAGAACCCTTAATCAACAGCAATTCTAAGCAAATATTAAAAACTCATTGGTCCTAGCTCATGTAATCCACCTAACTCCAAACATTGTTTGATGTATTTATTGTAACTAAAGTTCTAAAACTTGGTTTTGAACGTGACTTGTTTTTTTTATAAAAAATTAAGATATAGAGTTGAAATTTTCATGAAGAAAGAAACACCCAATGTTTATAGCAGCATAAGAAATTTATCCAGTACTATATTATTCTAAACCTTTCCTTAGTATTTAGCTCATATGTAGAGTTATATAACTCTAAACTAATCAATAACAATCTCATTTGAAAGTGAACATCGATATGTATAACTTTTATAAGAAAACTAACTCTAAAATCCTAAGTTTTAAAGCTTTAAATCAACAATCATAGTAATGCTCAAAATCTCTCCAGAGTCATGTCAATTTAGACCTTTACTTAGTTTTTAACTTATATATCTGAAGTTATATAATTCAATTTTAATTAAGAATAATTTTATATGAAAAGATAATGTTTATATAATAATTTTTATTAAGAAACCAACTCCAAATTAAATTATTTTCAAGCTTTAAATTTAGCTATAAGTTGGATAGTGAAAACATTCATGGTCAATTTAAATTCGACACAACCTGTGAATTTTTCTTTAAATTTATTCCATGACTTGACATAACTCAACAAAACTAAGTTTAAAAGTACATTTCAATGACAATTACAAACATGATTTAAGTTAATCTATCCTCCTCCTTAAACTGCTCATTCGGCTGAACCACCTCCATAAGAGAATTGAAGTTCTCCTTTATATTTTTCATGAAATTTTCACCTAATCCATTCTTAAAACATATTATTTTAGCATTGAAGTTTTTATTTTAAAGCCATTTAATGAAGAACTTCAAATCAGCTCCACCCTTATTATTAAGTTTTAGCAAAGTTTAAGATTATTGTTTTCTTGGAATTCCCCCTCTTTTTTTGTTTACATATATTAATAACATTATACATGGTCGTATAACATAATTTTAACATAATTTCAACTAACCATAACAAGAAAATTTTATCATTCCTTTTCGAAAAGTTTTAGCCCAGTCAAGGCATCTAACCTTCATGAAATTTCTTTAGTTTCTAACACTTTTTCAAGCATTAATAACATCATTTATAATTAGTTATCACATTTAAACCAACAAAACATCCATCTTTCAACTTTTTAAACCCTAACTCAAATCACATAACACACCAACTTTTTAGTTATTTTAACTACTCATCAAAATAAGAAAAAACAAGCATAAGAATCAATTACCCATAGTTTCAATGGCAAGATTAAATGAATTTATAAAGTCATTTCCTTCATTTCTTCTTCCTCTTTTTCAAATACAATCTTCCTCTCTCTTAGTTTTAAGCTTTCTCTTTAATGTTTTATATTCTAACTTTTCAATCTTTCATTTTTTTTCTCTTAGATTTCTTTTTTCCTTTGAAGATTTGTGTTTAAATTATCCAAAACCCTTTCATTTCATGAATTATCTCTAATACTTTCACCCTCTCAAGCATGGTCAAATTGAAAGTTCTGCACGTTACTATAAAACATATTGGGAATTTTTGTTAAACATTTTGAATTTCTATTCAATCATTAAATCAAATCAATTATTCTTCAAAACTCTCAAGACCTTTTTTTTCTCAAAATATATTTATTCTATTTTTTCCACCCTTGTTTATTTATTGAGCTTATTATCATTTTCACAATAATGTTACTGATTTTTAACTGATTCATACACTATCACTTTGCCTTTTTGTATTATCATTTCTTTTGTTTTATTCCTTATTACCATACTAATTAGCTAGAACTATTTTTTTTTTATCAAAACCTATTACCAATTTTACTGATGTTTTGGATTTTGAACCAAAATTCATAATTCTCCTTTTAATTTCATCAATTTCTCCAAATTTATTCATAAGATCATCCACTTCATTACTCGTCTTATATTTTATTATTTCTACCATTTATTCATTTCTTTTCATCCCACTTTCATCACTCATCAAATTGGGATAACCCTTTTATAAAAAATAATTCAAAATAAAATATGAAACCTCACTCTCAATCAATCTAATATTGAAAAATCAAATTAAAAAAAGAAACACAAAAGATTACTTGAGTCAACTCATCAAACTCATGAATTAAGTTATAAAATCAGGATAACCCAATAAAAAAAATTAGATCAAATTATGAAGCTCAATTTCTAATCAATTCAATGTTGAAAGATGAAATTAAAAAAAAATAGATAAAAAAACTCGAGTTAATCCATCACTCGAATCATAAGACTAACACAATTTACAAAAAGTAAATTGAAACAAATTATAAAGTTTTATTCTTAGTAAATTCAATATTAAAATTAAAAAAAATTAAAAAAACTTTAAAAAATAACTCGTAAAAAGAAAAGAAAAGAAAAGATACTATAACATTTAATCAACAATGCCTATGTGAGAAAGATATTATTAGTGAATTCACAAACTCTTTTACATTTCTATTAACTAATGTTAATTTTTCAACACAACTTAAATTATTATATATGTTTAATTTACGTGAACCTTGTAATGAGGTGATAAAAGTAGATGAAGAAGTGTTCGTGTTCTTCTCTCTCTCTCACAAACACTACTAATTAATTAACACAACTTTACCAACCTGAGCTAACGTCCTCTGTTTCCTTCCCCTCTATTCCCTGTACACGAGTTGACAGATTCTAATTTTTCTCATCACCCGTCTATTATCACTATTACTTTCTTTATTTTTCATTGGTCAATACCAATATAAGCTCTCATATTACTATCACTATTACAAGTTGAAAAGCTAAGACTCATGCCATAATTGACACGGCAACATCTCACCCATGAAAGCTTTCTTATTATTTATTCAATATATATATATATATCGTTTAAGACATATTTTATATTTAGAAATTATATGTATGATAGTTAATTATGTATTTATTAATTGTTAAATAATCTTATATCTTTTATTTTTTATAAAAAAATATATATATCAACTAAAACATGAAAGCTCTCCTATTATTTGTTCAAGATATATTTTATATTTAGAAATTATATGTATAATAGTTAATTATGCATTTATTAATTGTTAAATAATCTTATATCATGTATTTTTTTAATATATATATATATATAATGTATGTATGTATGTGTGCATGTATAATTAATTTTACAATTAAAACTCTTTCAAAAAAACATATTAATCAAACATAATAAGTTGGTTTTTTTCAAGTATAATTTAAATTTTAGTTTTAATCAAACACATCAAAATTAAAAACAAATCTCATAAAAAATACTTTTTATTAAACTGTTTTTTTTAACCATAATTATAATAGCAACCATAATACCAAATAGACTTAAAAAGAAATTTATGCAATTTTTAATTAGATATGGTGAAATGCACATATATAACCTACTTCTTATGATTAAATCGGCAAGTATGCGTCTGTATAATTAAGTTATAAAAAATAAATGACGTGAGAATATCTTATTTATAGCTGCAAAATTTTCTCAAATGCGAGCGCTTGCCATTACTAGCCAAAAAGTTTTAGCCTAAAGGAGGAAACCTACGCCAGTATTTATAAGAACTGGCATCACTCTGAAATTTCCTGTCCCACGACAATGGAAATTAATTTCTCTTTAATTTCCTGTTTGGCAGTCCCTGTGGCTAGTGTTTGTATATATTAACTGGTCTTGTCATGCATTTATTTGGAAAAAAACATGAAGAAACTTCCTTATCATGAATCAATAGATTAACTTCAAGACTTGAATATGTATTGGCCAATTAATGATGCATTCGTCAAGCAGTATCAAAAGCCTTCATCAACATTTACATAATTGAGTAATGGAAACAGAAGTCAAAAGTGAGATTTGAGGCAATATGCTGTTGCTGCAAGGAAAATGGTACAAACTTTCAGGGTTAATGACAAAAAAAATTAAGGGAACGAAAACAATGAATTCAATATACTTGTCTAACTTGCGAATTTGCAGATCCTCACAATTTACTCACATGTGCGGTAAACCTTACACCGCATCACTCACTTTCATAGTCTTCATCTCCGAAAGTGAAAACAGATGCATCAGCAGCAATTGCTTTGATGTCACTGGCTCCTCCAGAGTCCAGGTGACGGATCTCGATGCCAGGGGCAGGGTTTCCAGCCCTGCCGGTGGTTGGTTCCTCGGGAGCATTTATCTGTGAAGGTTCATCACTTCTGAGTGACAGTTGCTCAGCTCCTTGTGTTAAGTTCCTCATTGGTTCTGTTGTGGTGTTAGATGCATGATCGGGATGAGCAAGTCCAATTCCAGAAGCAGCATGAGCTTGCCTGCTCTTTGAAACCCCAGTTTCCTCTCCCTCACTGTCTGAGAATACATCATCATTCTCAGCTATGTCACTTCTGTTGGAATGGCCTGCAACTCCACCATCTGTGGCTGCAACATGAACTGAGCTAGTAACATCAGATCCCTTGCTGCCCAAATCAACTTCAGACCTTGCAGGTAAAGTTCCATCAAAGTCTATCATCACAACTTCAACCTGGAAACCTGGAGAAGGCAGTTTTCTCTGCAAAGAAGAGCCAGAAAATCATCAAAAGCAAGTCTAAGAAATAGAGTAAGCGATCTATCTCTTGTTGCATGATGTAACAACTAAATATGTAAACCAGAAAGATTGAATTATTAAATACCTTGTCAAAACCATCAAGATCAGAGCCATTTAAAATTTTTCTATTCTCTGTCATTGTAGTATTTAACCAGCTGAATTATGAGGGGAAAAAAAAGAATTAATCCTCAAGAATTGGAGTTACGAACAACAAAGCTATAAGGAAGCAAATGAGACCTGTAAACATTAATGACAAGAAAAAATTTATCAACTTTGGCTTATCAATTGATTAGAGTGCATTGGATAGAGGTAAATTCTTTCAGCTTATTTCTTCACAAATGTTAAGTTGCAAACAGATACATGTTTAATGTGTGGATGTTCACAAACCAGTAGAAATCTCCATGGCGATCATGAAAATGGATCTTAAAGTCCCCGGCCAGCTCTGTTAGACCTAGCTCCATTGGTAGAGCAAAAACTACCATCTTTTTCTTAGGTGCACGGATCCAGAAATCTTCTGGCTGAGGAAGCATGTTTGAGAAAACTTGATGAGAAATTTAAAATTAGATTGGACAAAGTAACAAACAACACCAACTACAGAGACCATAGCCAAATAAATTCAATAAATACCTACCATTAAATCCTTGGTTTTTGGATGCTTTCTGGTTGAGAACAGAACCCCTGCAAGAAATAAGGAAAAACATCTCTGGTTATGCTATCATCCAAACACGAGTAACCATGGGACATAAAAAAGTATCATGTAATAATAAAACCTTCCTCGCATAAAACAAGTCCTGTTGCAAATTTTAGTGATGATAAACAGAAGCAGTAAAATCAGTGTTAGCACTTAAAGGGGTTTTGCTTGTAAGATTAGTTAACATTTTCATACACAAAGCCAAATCACATATGTAGGCAGGTCAGAATGTGTCACGGACATTTTGGGGCAAACACATTACAAGTACAATAAAAATAATTGACAAATGAACGACTCTATGAGGACTTATTATCATGCATATTTGTGTGAACATTGAGACATCTCCAATACAGCTCAACTGGTGGAAAAATGAATTTGCTGCAGGAAAAAGCATACCACTGTTGTTAGAGATAGTAATAGAGGGCCTTATCCAATAAGGACATTGGTGAAGCCGAAATCCCCTAAGCATGCACCTGTGTCAAAGAAAACTTGAGTAACCAGGTAAACTAACTTTTAGAAGTGTGTTAAAGAAGAGGGCCCACAGTTACACCTTCGTTCGGGCTGATTTTCTCCATTGAAATATGTTAAGATCCGCTCAAAGTATTTGACATACCTCTGGTTACAGAAGAAAATAATTACTTTCATGGCATGCAAATAAAAGCAACCCCATCAAAGTCACAAAACAAAATCCTTAATAAGCATTACAAAAATGAAATTGACTAACAATCTGACTTGGAAGAACTAGAGCCTTCCCATCCACACATCTTTTCTGGTTGAAGTAATCGATGGCCTCCTCAGCAGTTGGGAAGAACTGCACAGAGAAGGAAAATGAAATAAAAATATGATTGAAGGAAAAGAAACCTACAGAACCAAGGAAACAACTGAGTTTCACTAAGCAGAGAGATTCTTAATGAAATACCAAAAGGCACCTTAAGGAAAAGGAGAAGGCTACATATCATTAAACCAGTCCTGCCCATTCCAGCTTTACAATGAACAACCACCACATTTTGAATGTCTTCTTTCAACCAGGAGTATGCACTTTGACAAAATGATGTTATTAGTTGAAGAGGAGGGCAACTATGGTCATCAAATGGGAAGCACGCTACCTGGAAAAGATCTGAAAGAAATCCTTAGAAAAATCCCAAAAACAAATATTGAAAAAAAAAATTAATGAATTGTTAAACTGGTCCATCCCACCCTCAACCCCTATTGGCTAAGTTATTAAAATTCAAACAGCAATGCAAGATGGCAGAATAGCATGCCACCTAAAAGGTTTTAACACTGTTCCATTTTGGGAGCGATAGATTTCTATTATACCTAAACATAAAAAATCAATATTAATACTTTTGGAAAGATATTGTCATTGACAGGTCGCAGTTTATCCTAGCCAAGTTATTCCTATCTCTTAAATATGTTCACAATATCATGGCATCCACAAAATATATACATTACAATTTCTTCATAACAGAAACAAACATGATGTCAATTATTTCTTATCACGTGACTTGAATAGCTAGGACAAGAGCATCAGGACAGTGGTAATGTGTTGCTGGAAGAAATTATGCTGGCAGTGTTTTCAATGAATGGATTTTGTTTTTAATCTACAAATGAAGATTAAAAAAAGTTCTCCAGTCTGTATAACAAGTAACCAAAAATCAGTATTGAGATCAATACAAAACCAGGAAAGACTTTTGGGAGCCATTGATACCAGGAACAAACAAGTTAGACTGGACAGCAGAGAGTTTTAATCTTTTTCAGATCCATTGTAATGTTAGGCTTTGATGTTGATATCCAAGACAATCCGAATACATAAATACAAATCAAGAGGAAAACCACACCTTTCCTCCAAATCGTGATGCATCATACAATCTCTCTGAACAAAGATTATATACCTTGTACTTTCCCTGAACAGAAATCATGATGATATCAGCAAAATGGGACTCCAAAACATAAAGCCTGGTTTAATGCAAAGCAGATTCTTTATAGGTGAATCCATGAACCATAATAGGCATGCAAAAACAATGGATGTAATACATCCTGAAAATAATAACAGCAGAATAAGACTATTGGTTGGCATATGACAGAGTGATTTTAAAGAGAATGCAGGTTGTTGAGGATCAGAACTGTAACAAACAGCACCTAAAGCCATTACTCTAGAGGTTTGATAGCAGGAATAAAATTTCAGTAATAAAAGGAAAGTATTTCAATACCTAGCTAAAAACGTTTTACAAAACTCTGCACAGATGCTTTTGGATAAAGAACTCAGTTCTTAGTCGACGTCTAATCAATAAAGCCATGTCACGTGTAAGATATTAAGCATTCCACTTGAAGTACTCCAACTTAATGATTAGAGACCTGGACTATTCAAGCAAGGTTTAAGCATGCTTGACCTCCTAAAGTATATTTTTCAGTGTTCAATCTATTACATGCAAATATTGAAAATACCCCAGTTCCATCTGAATCATTAACAACATTCTCAACCTAGTTTTTATCCGTCCTGTGCATGTTCATAGAGATTGTGGTCTTTCCTCAAGATTATATTGAAATTCTTTCACATCGTTTATGATAGATCCATAATCACACCATCTTTAAGGTACATCCAGATTCAAAGTCCCTAACTTTACAGTTTAAACTAATCTATCAGAAATTTTGAACCTTTTTATATAAATAGATGACAGTTTTTTATTCTACCTCATAAATTGTTACCACATTCTCTTACTGTCACGCATCTAGTCAGAAATTAAAACAAGGTCATACCTTATGATGGGTCTCAAAAAACTTTATCACTTCTTCCATGTGATTTCGATAGAATCCCTGTATCGATTTTCAGTTCATAATTGTTTAGAAGACAAATTAAACTTCACAATGAAATTGAGAATGCGCAATGGAAAATGTTTTCACCTCAAAGAATCCAAAAAGTCCAGAGCTTATATCACCAGCAGGAAAACCCATAGCAATTATGTTCTCAGTGATATAAGCCATATCCAAATCGAATCCTCCCTCCTGCATATATGTGATGATGCAATCAACTTTACTGTTGGTGAAAACGTAGATATGCATGTCAAAAGTAAAACATGAAGAATGCTTGCTAGGCTATTTCATGCAAGAGAAGGCACGGGAATAAATAACCTGACCTGTGAGGAAAATTTTTGAAGCAATAACCAATCCAGAAAATGCATACATGAAAAAAAAAATGTAGGATTTTGATAGATCAATCTCCAGGTACAAGACAATAAATGTACAATAAAGAATCAAGTCCACCAACAGAGCAAGTTTGATTTACTTATATTACGACCGTTTAAATATTTACTCATCGGTTAATGATCTGGCTTTGTAAGCTAACTAATTTGAATACATTTTCGTTGATGCCAACACTTTTAAGACAAAACAAAGTGGAGAGAAAATTTTAAATTGCCATGAAATCCATTATTCAGCTATAACTCGAACATAAATTAACGCGTCAGTAACAGCAGCTACCTGGTATCTCCGCTTATTTTGAGAAACAACATGGCGCGCCTTTACCTGCATGGCCTTCACAGCATTTCGAGACGAATCAACCAAACCTTTAGTGAATGATTCAAAAACACCGCTTTGCGTAGATGTTGCGTTGCCTTGACTGCTCTCCTCGGTATTAGGAAGCAGCAATCCAAAGCCACTGGTAAAACGAGAAAATGCAGAAATTCCAAAACCTTCAGTCTCCGAATTCGAACTCGAACTATGATTTCGGGTGGCCGCTGACATAGAATGTTGTTCAAGATTACGAGAGTCTTTGTTAGAAGATTCAACAACAGGAGGTTGAGTAGATGGGTCAGGATCCATTGTGTCGTCACCTATAAACTGCGAAAGAAGGCCGAGAATGAAGGAAAGGAAGCCATCCAGTTTCAAAGCTATGATAAATCTGAAGAAGACCAAAAAGAAAAACAACCCTTCTCACTAGCACTTCGAAAGAAATGTAAATGATCAATCAATCATGGATATGGGGTGGCTTCATTTTGATAGAGGAAACACAATGAGATCTGATGACTGACTAGCATTTCAGCAAAATCAAACAAGATTCTCTCACATTGCTCACCAGATTTTATAAAAGTATGGGCTTCTCTTCTCCTCTCTTCTTGTCTGTTCACATTAAATCACATCTCTCTCACACGCACATCATAATCGACGACGTGACGTTTTTTTTTTTTGTTTTACGTGTGATGTCTGGGCCAGCTTACGCGCACCACAACTAATCCACGCGGCTCACTGAACATCCTGCAAGCCCAGTGAACATGTAAGGCACCACGGGAGTGACAGGCGTGCATGGTAAGGTTCGAACCCTGATGCAGAGAAAGGGTGACGACGTGACGTATTGTTTTGCCGGGTGGCTATCAACTATCAAACAGACGCTGTTGGATCCCTTGGGTTCTGGTTCGGAGGCAAACAGAGGTGGACTCCTTCAATTTGGATCGGATCCATTTTTGGAAATCAACCAAAAGCTCATATTTATACCTTTTTTTTAAATAAAAAAAAAATAAATCATGTTTGGTATTCAAACACCTATAATTAACCTTCAATAATTACTATTTAATTTTATTATCCATAACTATAATCTATTCAATCTTTCAGCTAAATAAATTTATATATTTACTTTTATACTATATGAAACAAAGTGAGTTTATGGTAACTTGATTTTCAACCCTGTTTTAATTACTTCTTTCATTATTTTGTTTAAAAAAATAAAAAATATATAAAAATTTCCATGAAAAATGCACTCTTGATGCAAGCAGTATGTTTTTTATTTTAACATGTTTCTTATCATTTTAATGAGTTTTCATTGTAACTTGATATTAACCCTTGTTTTAATTACTTTTTTATTATTTTGGTTCTAAGATGTAAAAAATGCAACAATATAAGAATTTTCAAGGAAACTACATTCATGACACAATTAAGCCGATTCTCATCCATTTCATGATTTAAATATTTTTATTTATTATTTTTCATGTTAACAAGTTTTCAAATGTTGAGATATTAAAAAAAAAACATTTAAAAAAAAACAAGTAATATTTTTTTTTCTCATGTCCATAACACAATTAAAAATTAAAATAAGGTGGTTGATCATAAACCTTAGCTTTCATTGACCAAATCTAACCAAAAATTATATTAGTTAAGTAAAAGGATGTTAATAATGCTAACAATTTGGATCAATGCAACATATATATATATATATATATAATCAATGGAGTTTAATATAGTGGTTAAGCCATTATGTAGAGGATGAATGATGTATATTATTAACAAAATACACTCACCATAATTAAAAAGACAAAACTATGGATTACTGATCAATCAATTAAAAAATGTTTATTAAAGAACAAATCATCCACATGTTTCAACTCCTACAAACTAAAAATCAATATTTACTAAGGAGTACATGAATCAATGTATAAAGGAGTATGGATTCAAAATAATCCATTCTATTTCATATTATATCCAAGTCAATAAATAAACATAATTAACCAATAAAACTCTTTAAAAACTGGTTTGAAATAATCTTAAAGCTTAACACGATGCTTTATTAGAAGTGATATGAGAATATAGGATTTCAAAAAAAAAATACTTTAGAAGCCTTAACATTTATCTTAACATATGACTATGTTACTTACTTATGTGCTGTTTTAAAATTAAAACATCATAAACACCTAAAAGAAGGTGAATTAGGTATACAAAGTAAAACAATAAATTGAAATTATTTTACCTAATAACATGCAATTTTAACACTTAATCAAAACAAAAGCAATAAACAATATAAATATAAAATTAAAGAATGAGAATTTAGAGAAATTACACCAAGATTTACAAAAGTTTGGTAAACATTTATTTCTTTCTTTAAACTTTTATTCAATAGTTTCACGATCACACATTGGTTTTCTTAATCAGTGAGACCAAACCGTTACATATTTTTTGAACATGTATAAGATCAAAACCAATCTTTTTACGAGTTTAGAATCAAATTATTATCCCTAATATTTTACGGGCTAAAAACTAACAAACCTTCCATCAATACTTGTTGAAGGATAAGTATTAAATCACTCATAATTTTATCTCTAGGAGACTTTTTCAAGTGTTTAAAATGTTATTTACACTTTCACAATATACTCTCTTCGTAGAGTAAATTAAAATTATAGTTAAACTTTTTAGAAAGATTTTTATCAATTCATATCTAACCTTGTTTTTGAATTATTACAAGTGAAACAAATGATGTTATAGGTTATTTTTTTAGAGGTAATGTGTTTATATTTTTTTTTTCCTTTAAGAGTTTCATACTTATTTTAGGCAAGCAAAAGGCTATTTATATACTTAAAAAAAAAACTAGTTATTGGACACAGTTTTCTTCTTGTTAACGGATTTAGCTAGACCATTTTATAATCTATTAAATTATTTTTTAAGAACCCTAAGAGTTTTTGATTTTTTCCATAAACAAACTAGCTATTTTGAGAAAGGGTTAGGTCATTTCTCAAAATAGTTTGACCATTTTGGCTACTGCCTTGTCATTTCCCAAACGGTGAGAGCATTTTAACTATTGTCTAGATTTTTTTTTATTTTTGTATTTTGTTCTTTTCTTGATTTTCTTAAATTCTTTTAGGTTTGTTTAGGTTGTGTGAGTATTATAAAATGTCCTAAACAAGTCTAGTGTTATATGAAAAAACACTATTATAAAATCTTGATAAGCAAAGTCGATAACTATTATGTTTATAAGCTCTTCGTTCTTAACCTTTGCAAATATTTTCCTTGCTTGTTTAATGATTTATCAAATGATATAGACTCATATAAATAATCGCAAAGGTTTGCATACCACATAATATATATATATATATATTAATATATATATATATATATGTATAGGCATGCATTATGTTTTATTCTGCAATTAAAACAAGATTAAACAAGATTAATGCATGTGGGGATACAATCATGTTACATGTAGCATATTGATATATTTTTTTTATTAAATCATTATGAGTGATCAATATGATATGTATATATCAAAACTATCATATCAATGTTTTATTATCTAATGTTTATGTTATCATTAAAATATATAATTAAATCATCAACATGGCTACAAGAATAACAACTTATTTAGCTTAAAAAATAATTACTTAGAAAAGTTGTATAAGGTAACATAAATAATTCATATTATCAATTGGTCATGCAAAAAGAGTTAAAGGATTTGAATTGGATGAGATTCCATACGTTGGATCACTCAAAATTATATAAAATCAAGGTTGAAATAACATATAATAACATATTTGATTGAAAAATTTCTTAGCATGCAATTTAGTATGGAAGGATATATTTCTAATTAGCTGTACACAATTCAAAATCTAACAAGTGGTCCTTTAATTAAGAGGATCATATGTTCTTATTAAAGTTTTGAAAGGAGGTGCATTACAAAATATATTAAAAATCATAAAATGTTTTCATAATAATCCATAATTTTTCTTTTTTGTTTTTTATTTTTGTTATTGATTTTTTTCCTCTTTAATTACATATATTTATGGCCAAATTAATGACCAATTTTTTTTTAAAGAGATTAAAAAAAGAACCAAAGTGTAGGACACAGTAAAAATGCATGGCCACTTTGAAATTCACGCAAAATGTTCTTTTATGTTCCCCAATCTCCTTATGAATTCATTATGTTTATTTTTTGGTTCTTTATTTGAAAATAGAAAGAAAAAGTCATTGAAAAATAAGTGAAAAGAGAGAAAATTATTGGATAATGAAAAATATTAATCTTGGTGTCAGGAATTTCACCATAATTAAAATAAAACTTTCCTTTGAGTTTTTCATCATTTTCAATTAAAAATTTACCCATTTAAATACAAGGTTTATATTGACATTCACTATTATTCATATGTAAATTTATATATTCATTTAATCAAAGTTCCATTATATTTTTCTTTAAAAATTTTCACCTAACTCACAAAATTTTTATTAATAAAATTTTATCTAGTTGAAATTTATTCAATTTATTATAATGTTTACCATATTATTTTACTAATTTCAAATTAAGGAATACAAAAAATATCTAATTCAATTGATTTAACTTATTAAATTCATAATTTGAGTCATGAGATTGAAATAATCTTATAAAAATTAAATAAAAAATAGCATAGATCAACCCAAATTACCCTACAAAACTTGTGATTTAAGTTATGAGACTGAAATAATATATAAATAAAGTAAAAAAAATTATAAAACAAAATCTCAATTAACGAGTAAAATTAAAAAAATATTAAAAAATAACACATTAAAACAATTCGACTGAACGTAAATTAACCTACAAAATTTTTGATATGAATTATAAAACTAGGATAATCAAATAGAAAATAAATTAAAATAAGTCATGAAGCCTAATTCTTAATTAATTTAAGGTTAAAGGATAAAATTAAAAAAATAACTATTAATGTAAAAAAACCTATAAGTTAACTATGTCAACCTGCTAAATTTATAATGCAAGTTATGTGACTTTAATAATAACATAAAAAATAAATTTTAAAAAATCATAAAACTCAATCTCTAATAAATTAAATGCTAAAGGATAAGAATTTTTTTTTTTAAAAAATAATTAAAAGCATTGTTTTGAGATGTTATTCACAATAAAAACACCATTTTTTTTTAATTTTTATTATTAATAATAATATAATGAGAGAAATATTCTTTCATTTTAAAAATAAAAGAATATAAAAGGTATTGTTTATATATAAAAAGAAATTGATATCCAAGTGTGCCAATGATGGAAAAACCATGATTGTTCATATTATTAAAAGGGAAATGAGGTGAAATCAATTCAAATACATTAAAAAAATCCTAATTGACTTGGAGAATTAAAGAAAAAGACAACTAGATGATCAAGAGTCATGATCGATCAAAGAAAAATAATGAATTATAAGAGTTTGAATGTGCATGAAAAACTAAAAAAGTTAATTACATTCAAAGCGAGAGTATTAAATATAATAACTAATTAGAAGTTATATACTAGTTTAGGATTCGGAAAAGTATCAATAAAGGAAAAAAGCATGCTTCTCTTTGATGCAATGCAAGCTGTAAAACTCTTTTCGACAATTCGAACACCTTGTCACTGTCCTTGATCCACTCCTCCAAAACCAATGGCGATTCCGCTTCCCCTTCCTCAACCTCACTGCATCCCTCTCATATGGAAAGACCTACAAAGACCAATCAACCGAAAACTCATATACAGAAACTATCTCATTGAAAATTAAGCATAACCCATAGAAAAAAAAACAGAGAGAAGCCAAAAATAAAATAAAGAATAAGAAAAAGGCCCGACCTTTTTTAGTAACAACAGAGAGGTCACCACCACCCATCACTGGACGGGCTGCTGGGGCTAAGAATGACGTACTGTTGGAGCTGCTACCACCGCCTGGAGAAGAGGGACGGGGGAGTTTTGATGGCGCGATAAATGAGAACTTCTAATTTTTTCCTGGTATAAATGTAATTTTGTCAGACTTTAAGGGCATTCTTGATTTTCAGATGGGGTAGATTGTTTCCACTTTCCACACCTCGTCCAAAACGGAGCTTTTACCTTCAAAATCCCAACTTGAATATAATCGGGCAAAAATTTTCTGTTTCGGTTGAATTTGCTATCCCTCCCTTGAAAAATCAACACAATCAACAACGAAAGAAGAAAACAGCGCAAATCACAGCTTCGGAGTCCAAAACCAGAGTCGCCTGTCCACAAGATAGAGCTTATAAGGACCCGGACCAAACCAGATCAGACGGGACAGAAATGGAAGCCGGGCAGCCAAGCGGGATTCTTTCAGTAGACGATCTGTCCTCTCTATCATCAACGCCAGCAACCACTATCTCACGCTGATCCTTCGTCGTCTCACAGCGGTTCCAACATTTTCTTGACAAAACGGTCCCCTACATCCTCTACCGTTGGATCGCATGCTTAATCGTGGTCTTGATCTATGTAATCCGCGTCTACCTTGTTCAAGGTTTCTACATAATCACTTACGGTCTCGGTATTTACTTGCTTAATCTCTTGATTGGATTCTTGTCTCCCCAAATTGACCCCGAGATCCATGACGGGCCCTCTCTTCCTACTCGTGGGTCCGACGAGTTTCGCCCCTTCGTCCGCCGGTTACTGGAATTCAAGTTCTGGTAATGTACCGGTACCATCCAATCGTCATCGTTGATTTGATTTTGACCGTTTCTAGGGTTTCATGATTTGATAGAAATGTTGATTAATTGGATAATTTGATTGTTTGTTTGGCGAAAGCTAAGGGGTTATGCATGTGTGATTGAATAACTGATTTTGATGTTGGTATTGATTGTAGGTATTCTATTACCAAGGCGTTTTGCATTGCCTTTGTAATGACATTTTTCAGTGTGTTTGATGTGCCTGTGTTCTGGCCTATATTACTCACCTACTGGGTTGTGCTTTTCGTTCTTACTATGAGGAGACAGATTTCGCATATGATCAAGTATAGATATGTTCCATTCTCTACCGGTAAACAGGTATCTGACATTGTACGCGATTCTTTACTGGGGTTTGCTTCTGTGATTGATTGTTTACTGGTTTTAATTCCGGTTATTTGCTCCTCTTTAACAGCGATATGATGGAAAGAAGGCACCTTCGACTGACAGTGCATTATGAAGGCTATAATTGCTGTAGAAGATGTTTTGAAGACCAATTTTGGTTTTTTGCATGATTCTTTCTTCTTACTAAGACTTACCCACATTTTTATCTGTCAGCTTGCCTGTGGAAAGTTTAGCATAAAAAATCATAGTGGCTCATGATGCTCTTTTTTCAGAAGGATTTTTTTATATATATAGAAGAGGGCGTGCCACATTTTGTTTCTGTATTGTTACTTTACTGATTTGTAGTTTGCTGAGTCAAGCAGTGCATTAGGATTATGCTCAGTCTAGTTATACATTATTCATTTCTCATCAATTGGAAATGCCAATTCTCTTTCAAGGATACCCTTCTATATGAGATGTTTTTTATTTTTCATGTTCGATTGAATCATTCCTTTTATACCAAGGACGCAGCACCAAAGCGTTTTGATCATGCACAAAATCCCTAGTTTTGGTGTGTGGTTTTCATGTTCATGTACATCTAGGAGAGCTAGCTTGAATGTAACCTGTGTACTTATTGGCCTGCGGCCATGCAGATTAGCATAAAGCATTGCAAATTAGTGATGCTGTTTATAGTGGAAATTTTGCTGCTAATTGCACATGATCAGAGACAGTGGCTGATATCATACGAACTTTGTGATTTCATTCCTGTTATTGGTAATCAAGCTTCGGTGACAAATAGCTTTATTCATTTCAAAATAGATGTTAAAGCAAGATGAGTCATGAATGTCAGGCTGCCTATTTTACATGGTACTCTGATTAATCACATAAGTGCTTAGAATTATTAGTGGTGGAGCTGTGGTTCCCTCCATGGCTACAACTTAATTACAAGCACAGGAACCGATTACCAAAGTTACTATGTCCTGATTCATTCTCATCAAGAAAACGTTGACGTTGTAATTCAGGGTGTTGCAGGAAGTTAATTTTAGAAAACAGTTGTGCAACAAGCCCCGCGGTTTGATCATTAGCAGATTTTAGCGTCCTGTTTTCTTTATGATGAGCATAATTGACATCTACACGATGTACTCTTCTCATGTTGTCAAATATGAATATTAGCAGCATGATATATCTGCGAATTCCTTCTCATAGCACCACTTGCCATCTTATCTTTGCCATTTGAAGTTATATGACCATGGAAATACTGGTGATGTCAGTGGAGAAATCATGGAGGTTTTCTTTGATATATTGCAGAAAGTATGTTTGTTCGTCGCTATTTTTAGTTTTGGGTTTTGCAAGGTTTCTTTTGTCTTCATATTTCGATTCTGAAGAAACTTAGCATTCAACGAACATGTTCGGCTTAGAATACCAAGTGGAAGGCTATTTTGCAATTAGGAATCGTGCTTGCATGACATTTTGACGTGAATGCTTCTATGATAACCTCCCAACAGGCATCCAGAGCTATGGCAGAAGTGTATTAGCGTAGTCTCGAATTTAAAAGACGGGTAATGTAGGTGGTGGCCTGAGCTTCTTCCTCGAGCTCTTGATTTCTTTGGATTTTCTTCTGGACATGGAGCTTGAGAGTAAATTTGTCAGTCAAGCTCACCTCCTTCACTGAAAACTCAGGCCTTTTTAGCATTGCAAGTTTATTGAAAAGGAGAAAACAAGTAGAACTTACAAATTCTAGCATTTGGCTTCTACTGCTTTACCGTAGCAAACTTCTGTGTATTAATAAATTCATACAGAGAATTGCCAAAAAATCAAAGCCCTGAGGCCAAACAATCCTCACCTCAAAGGATGAGGGAGATCAGGATATTGTATATAAAAAACCCATTCCTCGTCAGAAAGACTTAATTCAGAAACCGCAACTCAAGAAAAACAAACAAAGAGTCAAGAAAGCCTCACTGCAATCAAGAACTTGGCCTGTAATAAGCATAAACTCCATAGAAGGTCTGTGTCAAAGTGAGTAGTAACAGCACGACAGCAGCAAACAATGAGACGATTGCCCAAGGATTGCTGAAATAATTATGTTTCAGACTAGCACGCCAAGTGTTCCACTTGTGATTGTAATAGTGGTTTACATCCTCAGACAATCGGGACAGGTAACTGTCGTTTATATCGAAAACCACCTCTTGACAGAGTTGGTTGAAGAGGTCTGCAACGTCAGCATCGCTGCCAAGCCAATGCTCAATTATGCCACAATAATGGAGGTAGGCTACATCCTCAGGGGAGTTAATCAAGTTGTCCATAAAGATCACAAAAGAGGTAATTTCATTGCCACAGTCAATATGGCACTGTTCTAATGCAATAAGATTGAGGAAAAGGGATTTAGTACCATCATGAATCAAGAGACGAGGAACTCGGAGAATCCCCTTTTTAAATTTAACATCCCAGAATCGATCAGTTTTCCGTTTCCTGAGCTTGATACCAGCCTCTCTGAGCTCAGTGACACAATGGATCAATTGTTGGCGTCGCTTATCAGCAACGCGGTTGGCATTTGACCTTCGCTTGATCCAAATTCTGGGCTCGGGTTTAGGCCCTGTGCGCAGGAGACTTCTTCGAAAGACATCAAGGCAATGAAGGCCTCCCTGATCTGACAAAGGGTCGAAAGTAGTGGCACATCCCAAAGAGGACTCCAATCTATTCCTATCACTTTTTGTCAGTGGCTCATCTGTTGGCATTAAAGGATCGAAGAATATGAGTGCAAGCTGGGCTACCAATCCTTTCTGATCAGAATTGTTAAACTGAAGACCCAGAAGCCGATCAAGTACAAACAGCGGAAGCTGGTTCTCTAACATTATCATATCTCTCTGAATAGAATGCATTGAACCACGCGTTGCAAAAACAGGATCATTTCTAGGATAACCAAGTTTCTTGAATCCCTCAGCGACACCTCGAAACAGTTCAAGCACAAAGCAACCGTCGAGAACCATCATCTCCACAAATTCATTGCTGCTAAGATTGATTGGCCCTTCATAGCAAGATCGAGCTTTCTCTTCAATTTCTCTTACAGCATCAAGATATAGCTTTATATCTTGATTAGTACGCTTGATGACACGATGAAGGCAACGCCACTTATGTTGATCCATTTGGCGAAGACGTTTCTTTCCATGGTGGTAAGGCCCCAAGGAAATGATCTGGGGGACATAAGCCCTGTCATCCCCCTCTCGTAGGTAGCGGGGGACTCGATAGATGGACAACTTTGACCATGAACATGCTGCATCTTCTTGGCCAGCTTGTTTAAGTTTTTCTCCGATTGATATCACCCAGTCAAAATCTGGTGATCTTGTTTCCACGTGATCTTCATGATTTTCTTCATCACCTTCGATCACAATCTGCAGGGAATCTGATGGCGTCTGCTGTTGTTTTTTCTGCCCCTGTTGAGGTTGTTCTGGAGATTCAAGCAATGGGGCACCAGCAGGTGATGTTGGAACCGCAGATTCGACTGTTTCTCTGAGTTTGAGAGTGATAAGGTACCAACTTAAGAGCTCTTTGTTGAACACAGCAACCATTTTTTAGTGAACAAAAGAAATTCTGAATTCGATCTTGCCTTATTGGATGCCCTTCCAAACAACAAACGGAACAATTAAAGCAACTATTTCTAAAGGGGAAAAGACAGAAAAGAGAAAAAAGAATTCTCTTGACTTGAATAAGATCTTATCCAGCATCATGATATAAAATGGAGTTAGATATTAGTTTTTATCTCCTTACTTCGATGATCCTAACCATTAATTTGTATAGCCCACATGGACCCCTTCGCTTGAAAGAACAATAATTTTTAGAAAAAATTTAGGTGGAATGTATCATTTTCAACTTTAACATGTATTTTATCTTTCCCCAACTTTCTTTCACGTTCACACAGTCTGTAATCAAATTCTTGCATGACCAATGAGGATCTGGTAACTCATACTTGAATACGGCTCTAATGGATCCGAGCACACCACGTTCGTAAAGCTGATACTCATCACCCTCCGACTCGTGTTCCTAATCACTTCAAATTAAATTTCTAAAGATCTCATTTATTTATTGTTTTCTTTCTAGCAAAATTCAGTAGTTCTAATAAACACAAATGCAACATTTTTTTTATTAATGTTTCTATTTAGATTTGAGTTTTTGCTTTCTTGAGATATTTATTCGGTATGGGTTTTGGGATTGCTATCTCCGAGGGTTGGCATCAATTTATGTTAGTATTTTCTTGACAGCCACTGCATAGTTGCTGTCAAAATGTTTACAGAGTGCTGGGGATGAGCTGAGCTCCGAATATGAAAAATTAACATGGTGCCAAGTGGGGAGGGACTGGGAACATACCAAGCTGGCGGAAGAAGTGAATTAAAGATAATTAATGAAATTTATTTAGTATTTTTCACGTGTGAACAAAGTGGGGACGTGAAACCCACGACGCCATCATGCCAGCTAGGACTGGGAGGTGGGGCCTGAACAAACATTCATGCCTTGCCTACACCACAATATGGTTTGCTTTGTGCAGACATTCTTTACTTCAACTTTTATAGTAGCGTTCAACTGAAGTTCTGTGAAATTTTAATATTTTTAGATTATTTTAATATATTCATATAAAAATTAAAATTTTAAAAATAAATAAAATTATTTTAATATATTTTCAAATAAAAAACATTTCAAAAAGCTATATCCCTAACACCCCGTAGCAAGCATGTCGGTCAATGATGGATGGGGTATTTTTTATTTTTTTTATTTCTAGCTTCCCTTTTATATTTCTTAATTCAATATTTATAAATTTAGCTGGATTCACAAGCAACACCTAAATAAATTGATTACCTCCTAAAAGTGGATTAGCTTTTATGAACATGCCACGTACTTGTTGCTGCTTTCTTTGTTTTTGTCCAGATAGGATTCGTGTACGCAATGCCTACCTGGCTGGCAGTGAGGCGCCTTCTTCGAATTAACGCTTGAAATTGGCATCAGCTTATAAATTAACAACGGCCAGCCACAAAATAAAACGAAGAGTATAAGAATTCAATCAATATAATAATAATAATAATAATAACAAAAAGAGTACAATACTTCAATAAAAAATAAAATCAAAGAGTATAGGAACCAATAATAGATAGAACTTGTGAATTAAAAGTATAAAACTAAATTCCATATTTTTTAGTGATTCGTTTTGGTGCTCAAAAAATAATTTTGAGCTATTAATTGCTTTAGATTTCTTAGTTAATAGTAAAATTAGAAAAAATAAAATCATAATACAATAAAAAAAAGTCATTAACAGGCCGTGAATTTCAAGAAAAATATATTTAAGTCTGCAAACTTAAAAAATAATACAAATATATAATTTAAATCCCTTCAATTTTTTTAAATTAATTTTTATACAAAATAATATTTATATTAGCTTTTAATTTCTGAATAAAGGGAAGAAAGAGATAGGAACCATTGGATTTCATAAAGAGAGGAAAAATCACTGTTAAAGTTATTTTTTTCACCAAAATAGAATTTTTTTTGTTTATAGATTTTAAGAGAAACTTTATAACTATTTTCTGGAAAATATAGATTTAGATTGAAGAAAGTAAATCTAAATTGATTTAATTTCAAGTTTTTTTTTAAATTTTTTTGAGTGTTTAAATAAATGGATTGGTTCGTGGTGGGTGATCTAATATTACCAGTAACTACTGTAACAAATTCATTACACTTGGTCTGATTAGACGGACCAGAGCCATGTAATAATTAGATGGTATAGTTTGAGCTCACTCTTCAGCCACCATTAAAGAAGATCGTAAATTGCTGACTTTATAGAGGTTATATGGTAGTAATCGCGGTGGTTATTGTTGTTATGTAATTTCTTATAAATTTTAGTAATTCAATAATATATCTAAATAAATAAAATATCAATAACACTTCTAAAATATGGCTAAATGTTGTAAACAATATTTATAACTATAAAAAAGCGAAGAAGAATGAAAAATTAAACTTTGAATAAAGATCTAATATTTTTTAAAAGAGAGCATGGTGTAATCGGATATTAAAATATTAATTCAATAATTATATTTAAAGTGATTTTTATTTTAAAATTTCAAAAAAAAGTTAAACAATTAATTGAAAAAAATAAAATTGAAGTTTTTAGATTCCAAAACTTAAATTTCAACTTATTATCATCTAAAAACACTTCAAAAACATCTTAGGAAATTCAATAACTTTATTTTCAACCCCTAAACACACTCTAATTAATCTAAAACTTAAAAAATAAATTGAATGTGAGCTCAATATTATATATATATATATATCCTTTGCTAAATTTAAAAATAAAAAATAAACTAAATGAAAAACAACTTTATGGGCTTGATTTATTTTATTTGACATAATTAAAGAGCAAAATCACTGTATTAAATATATATATATATATATACTTTTGTTTTTAAGAAAACTATGGTGTCAATTCTAGTTTTTTTTTTTATTTTCATTGATTGATTTTTTTAATTTAATCTTTTAATATTGTGTTTATAAGAGTTTAAGGTTGATAGTTTTTTTCTATCCACTTCTTTTGTGATTATCTATTTTTTTTTAAAAAAAATATCTTGTTATGGGGATGGTATTTAATTTTATAAAAAATAATTTAATTTTATTTTTTAAAAAAAATTAAAAAAGAAGAAGAGAAGATCAAAACCAAAACAAGGAATAAATAGGAGGCTTTTTTTTAGTATAAGAATTTGTGCCAACTTAGGCTTTTGCGATTTTGTCAATTGTATTTGTTCTTTTAGTTTGTGAATTAAATAGTTAAGTCCAAAGCTTTATTTAATATTTTAGAAAAACAAAAGTACTTTTGAGTCAACTTGTTAATTACCAAAAAAATAAAAAAAAATTAAGAAAAAAAAACTCATGATGCAAGCCTAAGAAAATTTGACATTTAAAGGTAATTTAGTAATTTTGATTTTTAAATTAAAATTAAATTCCAAAAAAAAAATTTAGAAACAAGTAAGAGTATTTAAAATGCAATTCACAACTGTTTAGTTAAGAATAAAATTAATTTATTATTTACTGGACTCCACTTAATTTCTGCATTAGAAACACAAGAAAAGAAAAGCAACCATTTCTTTAGTAATTTTAAAAGTAAAATAGTTATTTTACTATAACTATTAAGATATACACGCAATTAATATCTAATATCTTTTAGCTTTTGTTTTAATATATTCAGTTTCTATAAGCTTTTGATTTTCTCTTCAAATTTCTACCATAAAGCTTTGAGAGAAATGATTGACAAATTGGTGGATTAGATTCTCAGGTGCATAAATATAATTTGATTCATTTGAGACATTATATTTTTTTTACTAAAAGTACGTCGAAGTGACCACCGAGATTCATTGTTTATGAGCTCTTTTCTTTTTTTCTTATCAATTTCCCACGTTTTACTCACTCTCCCCTTTTTATATTTCAATTGTCTCTTGTTTTTTTTTTAATTCATTTTTATTTTTTTAACAGTTATTGAGGATGTTTTTGAATCGATAAAATTAATTAGATTATATCAAAATAATTTTTATATAATTTAATTTTAAATTTAGGTTAGGCAACAAGTTAAGTCGAGAGGTTTTTTCCTATCAATTTTATTTATCCTTCTCCATTTTATCTTTAGACCCTTTTTTTTTTATTAGTCGGTTAGATTACTTTTAGAAAGACTAAGTCGATTGAGTTATATCGGGACAACTTCTACACAGTTTAATTTTAAGCCTAGGCTAAGTAAGAAGTTTTGTCATGAATTTTATTTTTTTTACTTATCGATTAAGGTGTTTTTGAACTGATTAAGTTGATTAGGTTATATTGAGATAATTTTCACACTGTTTATTATTAAATTTAAACTAAATAAGAAGTTTTAAGATTGACTTGTTAACAAAATTTAATAAAAATATCAAATAATTCTATATATCCTCAATATCTTTTTAATATATTCATATATTTTCTTTTAATTTAACCTGCAATATAGCATTTGAACTAGTCCAAAACTATAAAGATTATATTCTAAAGAAAACAATCAACAACAAGGACTTAGCATTTAGTTTCAACATATATGTCCCTTCTTTCACTTGCCGTTTTGACAATGAAAAACTACACATACAAAGACAATCATCCATGGAATTGGAAACAAACATGAACAGCTGGCTTCATTGTCCTTTTGGTAAACTTAGACAAAGAAGGATCAGAGTCTTGTGATCAGCACAATAATCAACACACAATCTCACCAATCATCAATTTATTTGCACCTTTAGCCACCTTGCCTTCTTGTTTTGCTCGATAGAGCTAGCAAATACGATGCTTCAAATACTGCTGATCTTCTCACCAGCGCTTTCATCAGCCAAGTAAGGTTTAGCAGTGTTCTGGCCATTCTTGACTGGGTATGAAGATTCCATTGCAATCCCACATCTGCCAGTGTGTGTCGTGGGCGTTACGTTGCATCTTGATGTATCCATGCCCGCCCCATTCTGTGCCCCATGAGCTCCTAACAAGCCAATAGTCCAGTCCTTTCTCCGTGCCATATCCAACAACAACAAAACCATGGTCTAGAGCTGTCCCACATTCACCAGTGAACACTCTCTGAGTAAATCAAAAGAGAACGAACAGGTTTACAAATTCAAGTGTTAAAGCCAGAAATAGTTAGTTTTAGGAAGCATGAAGAGCGAGTCACTTACAGACTGGTAGAATTGTAAGGCCATGCCACTGGCTTCAATGGCAACGCTAACTGGCTGATGTGCCACAGCTTTCTGCAATGCTTTCTCGTCAAAAGGCAAAACATCTTCAAACCCATCAATGCTAACAGCCCTGGTTTTCATCTGCGGAAAGAAAAACAGGCAACAACCCCATAAACGTTAACCGCAAACAAAACAAAACCCAATACTCTGTGCTGATTATAATTCGGATGTGCACGCCAACCTTGTCTCTGTCACATGTATCATCATTGCCTAGATATAGATAGTCCTTTTCGGTGTCCAGGCCACCATTGTTGATAATGAATTGGAACGCATAGTCCATGAGGCCTCCACTGCAACCTGCATTATAGAACCTGTCACAGTCTACAAGTTCCTGTTCTGATAGAGAGATTAGCTCCCCTGTTACAATCTGGTTTATTCCTTCCACTGCAGCTACTGTTGAAAAAGCCCAACAACTACCTGCATGCATCGACAATTTCTGTCACTTTGATTGGCTGGTCATGATCCAAGTTCTTTTTACTTGTGTTTTAGGCCTTGCCAGGTCCAACAAGAGTGAAGGCAATTGCCAAATCACCCGACTTTTCTCAGAAACTAGGTGGTAACTCAAAATTTTTAAGATTTGACGTGAGCTGTGATAAGGCTGTCCGGCTAATGTGATTTCTCTGTGGATAAATTTCAATTTGATTGAGATTTATCTTTATGTATATTGTCTCTTCTCTAATATTTGTTTCTAATTTATTTTAATCATCCCCACGTCTTTTCTTTTTGTTCCAACCAATTCTCATATGTTTTACTTGTATTCCACTTGTTTCCTCTTGCTCAATTTCATCCTTTAAATCTATGAAATATCTTAAAATCATTTAAGTAAAAGAGAGAGAGAGAATTGGAATTAGCAAAAAAAAAAAAGAAATAGAAAAATTAATAGAAATTTTATTAAAAAATATAATAAAACTTGAGAGAGATAATATTTCAAGTTCTTAAAACCTACCACCAACTTTAATTCTCACTTACTAACATTATTTTTTTTATTTATTAATACTATATTTAAATAAAAATAAGAGATCAAATTAACTTAACTATTTCTTATTTGTTTTCATAAAAAAAAAAAATTCCACCCAAGAGATAAAAAACCTACCACTCAAAACTATCATTTTTTATGTCTAGAAAAATAACAAGCATCTCGCCACTGACCCAACTTTTACCAATTCGATTTCAGTCACAACATAACATGATATCTTTAATTTAAAACTTGAGTTCAAATAACAAAAGTAGAATTTATGATCTAGATGAATATGGAGTGCAATTATAGATTTGTATTGTGATTGTGATTTGGCCATGAAACCTTTCTTCTACTAAAAATGACATCTATTATGAAAAAATAGCCCACTTTGGTTGTTAACTTTCCCCTCTCTAAAAAAGAACTCTTGAGGCTAATAATTTTTCTTGAACAAAACCAAGATGATGATGAAGAAGAAGACATATATATATATATATATATATGATCAAGAAACAAAAGTAAATGAATTATATATTATACCACAACTTCCTTAATTTTTTATCAGATTAATAAGTCATTTTCCAGGTCATTTTCCTCTATAATCCACAGACTCTAACAACTTGTTTCCAGCCTTATAAGCGTACCTTTTACTCGGGTTTTTAGACTTCATTAATCTATGTTTTAGGTCACTCCTCATGCCTAAGAACATGACATACTCTGGGTTGGTAAGATTAAGAGAGTTGGTCAAACCAACTTTGTACATACAGTTTTGAAAGTCATGTTCATTTATGAATCTCAAATTATTCTTAAAAATTTCATACTTTTTTACCTTCTCTCCTAGCTTGTTGTATGCTTTACCATGGTTTTGAAGCTACCATTTATATATACTCATCGTCGTTTCTCTAGCTCGACCGATTATGGTTTAAGTGATTGTCTTCATGGTTAAAGATTGACATGTCCAAGATAGATGATATAGTAAAGAACAAAAAAAAATAGGGTTGATATGACGAGTGTCATACTTTGTATTGCTAAAAAAGAATTAATATTGGTTTGGAGAGAGAAAAATGGTGAAGGAAGAGAGCTTTTACGAAGAGAAGGAGGAGGAGGGAGCTCTATAAGTTTATAAAGACAAGAAAATTAATGATCTTGATCTTGATCGTAATAATCCAAGTATGGTTTTTATTTGCAATTAAAACCATGTCTTGTAAAAATAGAAATACGATGACCTTTATTTTGGTTTGGTTTTGTCACTAGAAATACAAGACCAAACCAAGCCTTCAGTTCACAATTATAAATAGTATTTGCTAGTTTTGTTTATCCTAAAAATCAATTGAAACTAGTTGAACATGCAAGGAGAAATTCAAGTATTTTTTGTCATCATAAATTATGCTTTTTTATTATTAAGTATTCAAATCAACTTATAACTAATTTTATAGACCTTGAAATTAACGATGATATAAACCTCTAGTAATTTTAAAATTTATAAAACTTAAATGATTTTAAAATTTATAAAACTTAAATGGATAATCTTTAAAATGAAAATTCAAATCTAACCAATTAAACTATTGTTTTTGTTCGCTCACCTCAAGATTTTCGACTGTAGACATGGAATCCTGATCATTCCTCTGTAGTGCAGGTCAAGATAGGTCAAGATTATGTTTCATGTTGGACAACCAATTTTACATCTGCCCAGAATCACCAAGGTTCACTATTTTTGTATCAATCCAGACAAAATGGGAGAAGCACATCACAATCATCATCATCATGCTTGCAAGAAATGAAAAAATTTATTACAATGAGGTTCATTTTTTCTGAATCCAGCAGCTAAACGGACTCTGGATTCCTATTTAGAAGATTATGTATGAAATTTGACGCTTATCAGATACAAGAACCTGGTGTTTCTTGGCAGCAGAGGCAAGGAGACCGACGACATATCTTATCCATAGAATATCAATAAATCACCCCAACATATAGAAAAGAAAAGGAAAAAAATAAAAGAAGCAAAACAATAGTGGATTCAAGCTCCGACGAACATTTTCAACTGGCCTGGCTTTGATGAATTTCTTTTCAGATGTACTTGCTACCCACCTGGTAATTAAGATCCTGTGCCTTTAGCTTTATCAATAAAATATCTTCATCCTGAGGGCCAGCAGTGTCAAATTCACAAGGCAGTATCTCTGATGTGTGCTCCAGCTACCATTTCAGTTTTGTTCAGAAAGCCTTGCAGAAACCTGTGTCTCCACCAACACTGCTTCATGCTTTCTCTTACTTCTTGAACTGCGTTTTGATCTGGGTGATCGAGTCTTTGAAGAACGCTTAGCAGGCTGTTCTTGGTTACCTGATATCTTTTCATTGGAAGGCAGTTCAGGAGGGGCATCAGGCCATGGTGTTCGCTTCGATGGCACAGTAATTTCCAAAGGTGGGTCAATTATCCACCTGTAAGCAAATGGGGTGAGAAACTATTTAGCATTCCCCAGATTATATCCCATGATAATAAATAAATATAAAAGGAGCAAACTAGTAGGCACTAACTCATACCTAGATACAGAAGGTTTAGCAACATGAAACTGTTTGCTTGTGGAGATTTTGCAAAAACTCAAATGGTGGGGATAACTATAAAGCTACAAATCAGTACCAAGAAAGGATTACTTAAATTTTGAAGCCTCTTGTATAATTATAAAGCTACAAGTGAGCACCAAGAAAGGACTACTTAAATTTTGAAATCTCTTCTTCAAGTAGCCAAGCACCGTCATCCTCATGAAATGGGCTGGGCTCAGGTAAACACTCCAGTGGATGGGAACAAGCTAGTATTGAATGAAAAGGAGCATTCTTATTTTATCAGAACAAATAAGACAGATTGCAGCCGGTGATACAATAATCATCAAAAGTTTTCTATTGACACGAGGGCACAAGTGCTTGAGAACTTGGGTATAATCACATAAAGAAATATTATCGATGTTTTATGTGGGGATGTTTTTTGATATGAGCTGAGAATAAGGCACATGATTCAGCCTTTATATTTTGAAGAAACACATGCCAACCACCGGCAAAATATTCAATATTTAAAGAATTAAACAGTTGTAGAAACAAGGTTAGTTAAGTTCCTTCTCTAGCTCATGGTAAACCCAGTTAGGTTGTAAATACCTGAGTTTTGCGCACAAAACATGAGATAATAAGAAGTTCAGGAAGGATTTTCAGTTAAACAACTACAATTCTCTAGAATTTTAGATCAAATCAAATGCTAGTTAGTTGTGAAGCAAGACTGAAAATTTCAAAGAATACGTTGCGCAGCAAATCATGACTTGATAAGAAATTTAGCAAATAACTTAGTTAAACAACAAGCATTTCTTTAAGATTTTACAGGAAATTAAATACTAGTTAGTTATGAAGCAGCCACTGAAGAATTCAAAGAATATGTTGGGATGTTTGCTCTCCACCAAAGGAAGTGATGTGTATGTTGTTGCTGTTGCCATTATTGTTAATATTGTCTATATAAACATATTTACTATATGTAAATACAGGCAAGTTACAAAGCTGGCCCCAAACTAATGTAATGATACCAATTATTCCTTCCGTAGGCAATTTTAGCTAAAAAGGTACTGGTAGGAATATAACTGATTTCACAATATTGGTTGGGTGACATATTTACAATTAGATCCATATAAGTAAACATGTAACGGGTAAGGTCAGTATACCACGTATGTTGAGTTTGTTTGACAACTAGTAAATAAAGGTTGACAATGAATCATATACCTCCATTTAAATTAGACTATAAAGGGCCATGTCAGGATGGCCTCAGCAATGAAATTGTGATGCAAAGCCCAGACTGGTATCAGTAAGAGTCTAAGACCATACTTAATGACACCCAGCCAGGTAAACACACATCACTACGGCCGAATTATTTCTATGGAAAACCCATCCTAATCTTGTAAGCCTCAACTAATGGGATATAGGTAAAGGAAGGAGAAGTTTTCAACATAAAGAGCATATGCCGATTATGAAAAGCCTGTCTACAAAATAAATGAGGCAGGTTTGTGCAGCTCCTAGAATGCCTAGGATAATGAGATTTTGATCAATAGACACATGCAACAGCGTTTGACATCTGTAGTGCCCTAGTTCCCTTAAGAATGAAGAAAGGTGAGTGTCAGGCTTCTCAAAAATATATTTCGTACAATGAAGAAAGAAAGGCTAAATTCTCTTGAGTGTTTCTCAAGTTATCACCAACTACTATTAATCTCTAAGTGAGCCCAGGTACCACCAATCTCTTTCAGTAGCAATAAAAGATGAATGTGATCTATTTCATCAACATTTAACAACACAATCATTCTAAAGCCTATACTTCAGACATCTAGTTGTTCACATTTTCCAGTAGCCTTGAGTCTATATTTTTTCACCAAAAGAAGAATACTACTCCCTCTCTCTCACAAAGAGTGTCCTGTTTGACTTCACATGCATTTTAAGAAAACTCATTAAGCACAGTTCCAGCTCATTTTTCCCACAACTGCCCCTTTATTCTTTCAGTAAGAAATGGTTATATTTGGAACTTTAAGGGGTATACTAGGAAAAAAGTGAATGGTTCTTTAACTAGATATGTATTTTGGAATACCTTGAAATAGAATGATGGACACTCTTTGCCGGACAAAGAGAATGCTGAATCAACTACATTGTGGGTGCACAAAATTAACCAACTAGAAAATACAAAAACCGGACTATAACAATCAGGACTTCATGAAATCATGAAATAATTGCAATATCGTACTAATGAAACAACGCATCTGTAAGCATTAATTAGTTAAATTAAATTTGAATAGAAATAAACCAACAAATTGTACTACCCTAATTAAATTTGCATAGAAATCAACCAACAAATTGTAATACCCTAACCCAAATATTTTTAGGCTAGAGTATTATAAGAACTAAATATACATATAATTTTATCTTGGACTTAGTGTGTGTGTGTGTGTGTGTGTGTAAAGGTAGCCCATTTAGTCCTATATTTATGTAAAAGAAAAGATGGAATCATAGAGTTTATCTACCCTAGTTTTACAAACTTTACAGTCTAGAGAAAACATAACCTCAAAGTCACTTGTTCTTCTATAGGTGCAAAGAATATTGAACCAGATTGACATTGAAGGATTGAAGTTCCATTTTATTTTTCTTGATTTAAAGGTAAGAAATATGAATCTCTTTTATTTATAAAGATTCTGGATTGATTAAGGTTTTTTCTATTTGAAAGGAGCATAAAATTAAGAAATTTAAGTGGTATTTGTATGAATGACCAAATACAATAAGTATGATAGATTTTATGATATGGTGAGATCAATTAAGCGTGCTTAAGTATTAGGTTAGCAATTAGGTATAATTGTGAGAAATTGTCAGTTCCATTGTTTGACACAAGCTTCTGTTTGAACCAGAAACTGTATTGGATAGATGCAATTTTTTACCCAAATTTTATACATAAGAAAAGGTTATTCTGTCTAGTTTCTAACCATAAATGGTGCATTAATCTGATTTTTGTACAAATAGTTATGGTAAAAATAGTTAAGGAAGTGCATGTTGTCTGACAATAACCTCGAGGAATGATTTGGAAGCTTAATATAAATTCTATTTAAAGGAATTATTAGGTGAATTATATATGAATGGAAACAATTCAGACTAGTTTAGAATACAAAAAGCAAAATGAAATTCTAGATTTTCTAAGAGTTATGGCCAATTTATTAGGCAGTGTGTAGTTGACATTTTATTATAATCAAGTGTTGGAGGGATTTTAACGGATTATATGCTTGTGAATAGATTGTTAGAGTTGAGATTTTGTATTTTGGTTGTTTAAGCAATGGAGGTACGCACTCCTATGATTTAACTTCCTGGACCTCACTGTCTATAAATTTGTGAAATTAGACACTGAACAATTAAAATGAATAGACAATGCTAAAGATAACCGCAAACTTATTCCAAATGATATTATCTAGAAAAATCGGCAATACAAAGAAAAGAAAAACTCACCCTGGAGGGAATTTGCTATCAGCACGAGCCTCAACACGGAGCCACCAGAGCAAAACTTGTCGCCCACAGCTCCCAAGTGGCTCCACCATGGAAGGATCCTTCAGCAGAGCTAAAGGATTCTCTATATTCTCATCAACTAAATCCATGTCCTTAACCCATTCTGGTTTATCTTCAGCTTCCTTCCAAAGAAGCCTCGAATTCAACACAAACCCAGCCCACTCCAGCTTCCTAGGCAACACCGTAGCCCTATCATCAATATATACCGCACTCTTCCCCTCATACGGCAACGAATTAAACGTATGCCAACCAGCCAATTTGTTAGAAGCATTACAAGCCGGACCCTGAACAGGCACTACTGGATTGGGCAAATTTTCTTCCGCCTCCTTGCCAACCATGGCAGCAGCAGCAGCGGCAGTTAATAACGTCTCATCAGCACCACCCGAATGAACAAGAATCCCAACTGAAACCGCACCAAACCACTTCACATTTTGTATCTCATCAAACAGCTCCATACTATGCATATTACTATCATCCGCAAACATCACTATTCCATCCATCTTCTCCTCTCTCACAACTCTGTTTCACAGCAATCAAAATTTACATTAAAATAAATAAAATAGTAAATCCATTATTTTTAATCAGCAATTCAATTCACTTTAAAGTTGACTGTGGAAAAAAAAAAACCTCAAAGCGCGAAGCCGCATTTTAGTCTCCAATCTGTGCCTTCCTTCCCAAGAATTCGGCATTTTCTGATTAAATCCAATATGAAGAGTCTTAACACCGGATTTGGCAATAATCAATGCTGTTTCATTGGTGACCCCACCGGCCTCCACCACGATCCAGACGACGTCGTAGGGGAGCAACATCAGAGAATGCATGACACCAGTCATGTGCAAAGTTTGGAAAGTCCGCACGTAAGTAGGCGTGACTACGATCAGACTCCTAGGACTCTTCACACCGAATTGATTACTCTGCTCTCTTTGAACTCTCTCTATTATCTGGTGTGCCTTTATTACTTCACTCGGGTTCGGGTGCGGCCATGGCCGGATCCGGATCCCGTGCCGCCCGACAACAACTCTCGAACTCACCGTTTTGTTAATCACCGGAAGATCATTAGCAGTGTTGGTTAGGGGATTGGAAATGCCGGATGTTTTGCTGAGAGGGTGAAACGGTGTCGTTACATAGAGAGTTGTGGTCGTGGAGGTAGAGAAGAGGAAGAAGAAAACGAGACGAGAGAAGCGAAAGCCGAGGACGAGACTGATGAGACAGCAAATGCCATGAAAAAAGAGCCAGAAAATAGCGGCTGGTGATTTGATTGTGCTGTCCGGTGATGAATCTAACGGCGCAGATGATCCTCTGAAACTGCCGCTTCGGCGGTTGTTGTAGCTCTGCTGTAGCAAGGAGAATTTCATTTTTCGTGGCTCTCTTTCTCTCTCTAAAGTGGTAGAGTTCAGTTTAGAGAGAGAAAGTGAGGGGTCTGTGACACGAGGAGGAAAGGAGAGGTGCTTGTTGAGTTCGTTTGAAGCTTGCTAAGTTGTGCTTCTATTTTTATTTTATTTTTTTAGGAAGAAGACGAAGTAGAAGAGAGATTTCTTTGAATTGAAATTGAAGCAAGAATTTGTTGGTTGGTTTTGATTTTTTATTATTATTTTTTATTATTGTTGGTGCTGCTGCTGCTGTTTTGACAGTGAGTGGACACCGAAGAGAAGAAAGGGGGAGCGTGCATGATTAGGGGCCAGGTGGATTAGTTAATTGTTTCGTTTCGTTTCGTTTCGTTTAGGACAATTAATTATTTTTTGGCTTAATTTTTGGGATCCAGATCCAGTACATACCACTCCTATCTGTTTACATTTACTTATTTTTATTTTTTTTTACTTAATTTGTAGCACTAACTGATTATTTTCCCTAAAAATAACTAATTTTCTCCTAAATAATTTTTATTTCTTTTAAACGTGGGAACATAGTGGTCGGGGTTGAATAAATTTTTTAATTAATAAAAAAACTAAATATAAGTTTTCTGATATATTTATTTATATAAAATATATCAAATATAAATGAAAATTTTTATGCACACATCTAAGTAAACAAATTAAAATCACCTACCCAAACAAATAAAAAAAATATTATTAATAATAACTAAATATAGATTTGAAAAAGTCAAGAAATGAATGTAAATGAATATATTTGATATTATAATACAGTTTATTTATACAATTGTGTTTAGTTATTATGTTTATTAAAATTATTTTTTATTTAATTTTATGATGGTTGAAATAAACACATATAAAAATAATTTAATAAAATCAAAGGAAAATTGATATCACAACACGATATATTTACATAATTATGTTTAATGACTATATATATTTATTAAAGTTATTTTTAATTCAATTTGATTGAATAAAATCAAAGGGGAAAAATATATCACAATATTGCACTTATTAGAAATACTATCAAAAAATAAATATTTTCAGTTTAAAAATAAATTTTAATTATATAAAACATAAAAAATTAAAAATGAATTACAAAAATCTTTTTAAAAATAAAATACATACAAAATACTTAAAAAACAATCACTATTTTTAAAAAAAAATACAAAATAAAAAAAATCAAAGAGAAGAGTTATTAATTTAAATATAAATTAATTTTGTTTTAGAAAAAACACATGTAAAAAGGCATGATTTTTTTAAAAAAATCAAAAATTACCGATAAAACAAAAGAGATAAAATGCCTTTGGGCATAACCCGTTTAAAAGGGATTGTGCATGGGCTTGTAAAAGTAGACCTAAATATGGGCTTTTTTCATATATATAATTGGAGTGAATGTGATTAGTATTTAAAATTATATTTTTTTATCAAGGTTTTATGTCATCATTTTGCATTTGAAGTATCAATAACTCCTTAACTAAAACATGTTTTATAATAATATATCTAATAATATAAGATACCTTTAATTTATGGTAAATGTTTATTTTAATTGCAGACCTATCATATAAATAAAATGATTGGTTGATGAATTTAAGAACTGAAATTGAAAGGACAAAGAGATGACCAAACTTAAAAAAGAGATGTCAGTACAGTCCATACCGTAACACTGTTCGATAATTGGGTCACATCTGAAGCTGTAGATTTCAGATTTAGGTCTAATTTATATGGATAAAAAGGTAAGACATAGGCCTACACCTTTCATATAGAGCTCAAATCTAAAAAGGTCATTTTCAAGTTCAAATTGGAGCAACAACAAAGAAGTCGAAATCTATCTTCCAGCCCAAGTACTATTCTGTTTTTGGCTCATATCTGGAGTTCTAGAAGTTCAAATGAGCTGAAATTTTTACATAAGAAAGCTAAGACAATTTTCTAAAACTTATATGTTGCAAATGGTTTCAATTTTGACGTTATCAATGATGTTTTAGGCAGACAAGAGCAGATAAGGATTCTCACTAAGTCAAGAGTTGGCCACCCACTCATCAATAAATTATCAAATCAATAGTTCCCAATTTTGGCCTATAAAAGGAGGCATTTGCCATGCATTTAGGCATCTTGATTTCCACATCAAGATCATGCTCTTGCTTTCTCTCTTTGTGTTTTTTATAATGTTTATGCTTTGCTTTTATTAATAGCAAGTTTATACCTTTCATTTCCTTTCATTTACTTAGTTAATTTTTATCTTATTTATGTTTTTATTTTGTTTATTTATTTTTCTTTCTTTCATAATGTCTAGCTAAGTTTACTATGTCAAGGTGAAAAGGTTACACTAATGGTGTAAGAATAAGTATAGTGTAAACTTAATATGGACTTTAATGTTTGATACTAACATGTTTTGTATTTGTTATCTTGTTCACTCTTTAATACTTTGATTGTTAAATGATTAATCTTAATTTATGTTGTATAACACTTGGTACAACAAATACTTGGCACTTTTATAGTTCATAATGTATTGTATAACCGACACGTGAGTTATGAAAGGAACTTGATTTGTTGTTAACATAAGTTATAATCATGAATGCTTGACGAGATTTACAAGTATTAGCATTAATCGGATAAGATGACTAATGTAATCATGTTAACAATCTATAATCTAATTAGAACCTTCTTTGTGTGTGGTTTCCAATTGAATAATAAGAGTTTATACTATACTTGTTTGACATAACATTAGTGGATCCTTTAACCTTGACATTTATTATTATCATTGTTTAATCCTTACATTAATATTTTATCTCAAAGTTCTCATTATCTTCTTATTCTTCTCCTTCTTTTTTTATTATTATTACTACTACTACTATTACTACTACTACTACTATTGTTGTTGTTACAATTATTATTGTTGTAGTTATTATTGTTGTATAATTATTGTTTATAATTTGTACAATTAACCTCCATGTGGTTCAACCCCGGTCTTACCAGGTCATTTATTACTTTGACACTCTTGCGTTTGGAAGAAGACATCAATCTTTTAGTCGTGTCAGAATGACACCAATGTTTTTTGAAAAAAAAATTTAGGTATAATGCTTAACTTAATCCAGTTAATCGTTGTGGTGACTGAAAAATTAAGACTTGATATTTTTTTATCCTAAAACATATTATTCAACTCATTTTTTACCTAAAAACACCTAGAAAACACACTATATGAATATTGATAAATCTATCTATAACCTTAAAAACTCAAAAAAAAATCTCAAAACCCTAAAAAAAATAATTCTCAAGCTCATATATGTTTTTTTAGGCACTAAGGTAAAAAATAAAAGTAAACACCTAAGTTGAACTCCTTTCATTAAATGAAATTATTTGACACAGAAATCGATCATTTTGGTTGCTTGAATCGGTGTCAATAATATTTTTTTTCTCTACCATTGAAATCTAGGGATCTCTCCCTCTCTCCCCTCTCTCAAAACTAGAAAATAAAAAATAATAAAAATAAACTTTTATACTAAATGTGAATTGAAAAAAAAATATTAAGGGATTGAATATGTATCATTTGTAAAGTTTGAGGATTAATTAAAACCTTTTGTATGAACTTTGAGTTCATCACTTTTTTATAACATCTTTTCTTTTTTGGTCCCTTGTCTTTTAATTTTTTTCATTCATCAACAAATTTGATTTGGATTTGGCTAAAAAATGGTGTAATTCCATGAAAAAAAATTTGAAAATCAAATTAAAAATAAATAAATAATGGATCTATAGTAAAACATGAGAGGATGAATAGTGCATGTGTGTATAATGTTTTGGCGATATCATTTAGATTTTTACTAGCTATTTGATATATACTTCTTCGTGGTTCAAATATCTTTTCTTACAAAAAAGAAAAATAAATATGCAATCCTTTTAAATGTGTTTTTTAATGATAAAATCATAATTATAAATCAAAAGGTCTACGCATATATTTAATTAAGTAAATCAAGAACATTTATGCCAATAAAAAAAAGATGTTAATGCTTCTACATGACAAATTGTTTTTCTTATGCAAATAAACTAATATATAGATGTTATTAATATGTTTTTTTACTAGTAAAAAACATAATCATGAATCAAAAAGTCAATTCTTATATATAATAAAATATAGTGAAAATCATATACTTTAATAAAAAATCTATGAGATCTCAAGCTTATTTTCAATGTAGTAGAAAAATTGGACAATGTTAAAAAAATTATAAAGAAAAAATAAAAATAAGAAAAAAAAATAAGCTAAGTACAAAATAATAAAAATATCAAATATAATGAGAAAGAAATAAAAAAAGGCTTGTTTTCTAAAAAGAACCCTTTAAAATTATAGATTTACCTTGAAGAAAATTCTAATAGTGACATTTCTATGGTGAAAAACCATTTATAAAATAAAATAATTAATATTAGTATTAATATTCTAATCTTGAACAGTCAATTTCATATTGATTTTTACTCGAGGTTTGTTGGAATCTAGTTATGTCAATGGTTAGTAAGGAAGGTGAGCTTTAAGATTAAAATTGGTAAACATGTGGAAAAAATCATAAAAACATAGGGTTTCTATCTTGTATGAAAGTCATCACCTGCAGCTCACTGAATAATGTTCAAAAGCAAGTTTTGCATGATATGATAAATAGGTTGTCACTTTCAGATGTTTTGATTTTCTATGGACCATTACAAATTGTAATTTCTCCTGATATTTATGATGTTATGAGCATTTTATAAGATAAAAAAGATATATAATTGACTATTAAATATTTTTAAAGAAGATATATTTATAATGTTATTATTCTTCCATATAGAGCAGTCATTAAATGATAAAGTAATCTGATTTAGTTGCCCAAATTTGGACATATTATTGAACGATAAGACAAAACAAAAATCTAAAATTATTTTTTATGATTATTTTTTAAAATATATTTTTTTAAATACTTAATGTAATTTTTTAATTTTTTAAAAAATATTTTTTAAATCAAAACAATCTAAAGACATACAAAATTAATCTTAAACAAAATAAAATATAATATAATAAAACATCATTTGCAAACACTATTATTTTAGACCAAAAAAAAATCAAAGATTATTATTGAGACCAAAAGTCGGCTTCCTCGGATGAGTACGAAGAAGATAAAAGGATAGTTGGGTTGGTTATAAAGGTTGTTTAACTTTACATCACCTAAATTCGTTTGTTTTCTTGGTAATTTTGCAACTTATTTATGCCTTTGTAGGGCGGTGTTTTACACAAATGTAGCCCTGCTCACTATTTGCTAGCTATATATCTTTGAATTAAAGTTGTGAAAAAAATACATATGATTAATTGAGTATTATTTAAAAGTATTTTAATAGTTGACTAAAAGGGTTGATTAAACAAATTACAACAGATGTGGTTATGATTTTCATATCCATTAATTGAATAATTGTTATTCCGAAGGGGAAAAAAGGATTACTTTGACACAATTATAGGGAAGTATCAATTTCTTGATAGAATAGTACCATCTATTTGAATTTATTTCTTTATTTTTTTTATTTGTATATAAACTTTCTTGCTAGCTTGTTTGGTGTTGTGGTTAGCAAGGTCAAGCAGGGCAAAGAACAACATTCCAATGATTTTGCAGCTTATACAAAACCAAATCTTTTCTTATATACGCATATCACAGTTTTAATTTTTATTAATTAAGATTTTCATCTATTTATAATGTCATAACTAAGTGACTCGATTGATACATATTGACATTTAAGCTTTATATATTACAAGAAACTAGTGTAACTCTAGTATGCCGCATCATCAATTAAACCAAGAAACATATATTGTATTACTAAAAAAGCTAAGAGAGATGACAAAATCATTGTACACACATTCATAAATTACTGTGATGTGAACTTAATAGATATTAAAAATTATAAATTCATATTTAAATTGATTTTTTTAAAGAAAACCTAAGATCATGTTTAGAATTCAACTTTACACAATGATAATTTTTATCAAAACATAAAGATTATAAGTAATTGAACCATCATTTAATGCTTATAAAAAAAACACAAATAAATAGTATAGAAAACACCATAAAACTTGATTAATTCTTCGATAAGTCATGATAATTCAATGAAGAATAAAAAAGTATGAACAAATCATCTCACATACAATATTAATTGTTGAAATCAAAGTTTGTTAAAAAAAAAAAACTTAAGTACAAGCTAAATAATCATATTTGTAATAGATAAACATCTAAATAATTTTGAAAAAATAATAAAATAGTTCTAAATAAAATAGAAAAAAAAATTCTAAATCAACTAAGAAACTAATATAATTCTTGCACAGTAGCTTTTGGACCTTATCGTAAAGCCTTTTCAATGTCTGATTTTCCTAAATATTTAGTTAAATATAAAACAATATCTCCAAAAACTTCTTGTAAACTTTTAAACTGAGTCAATGATATGATAAAAAAAATTATGCTTGCTATAGTAGAACCATTTATTAGAAAAAATAAACCTAAAACACCTTTAATGCTTAACTTAATTAGCCCACTATTATGAAATAACTAAGCTTATGTTGTAGATGAATAATACCCCTTTGTTGATATATTAGATTGACCAAGATCTGATCATCACTTGTTAAAGAGATAGGCTTCTTGAAATTAACTTTAATCCAAATACTTTGAATAAGCTCATTGAATGCATTTTTAAATTTCTTTACCCTTGATCTTGTAATTGGCCTAATTAGAAATCTCTTCTTAGCATCAACTTATATTTACTTTGTTTATAAAATCTTTCCTATTGTACACGCACCTAAACTCAATTACTTGTTAAAAAATAACTTTTTTGTCTTCTTTTATTAGTTTTGAATGCATATTGTTTATTATATATATATATATATATATATATATATAAAGTGTCGACAACAACTTACAAAATACTTTCAGCTTAGGTGTCTCTCATACAAAATAGCAAAAACTCGAAAAGGAAAAGAAATCCTTAGTTTATAGGTGAATGCTAATGAATGGTGTAAGTCCTGTCGTGTAATTAGGTAAATAAACTCATATAACTTACAACCTATTTTCTAAATTATATTTTTCAAATATAGATTCTGTTTTTTATAGATCTAATTCTGTTTTGGCTTCTCCTACATCAAAAACCTCTAAGAATATATATATTCTACCTCACATTGTCATAAAAAACCTTTATTGCTTGTATTTTTCTATTGTTATCAATACTAACACTTTCATCAATAGATAAAGGAAATAAACCTAAAAGGAGTCGAATGATTAAAGTTATAGATAATTTTAAAAGGAGAAAGATTAGTAGTAAAATATACATTCCTGTTATAAATAAATTCAATAAATAACAAGTAATTTTTTTAATTTTTCAAAAAAAATTGAATGATAATTCTTAAAAGTATAGTTAAAGTTATATTAACTACTTTAGTTTGACCATCTATTTATGAATGATAAGTAGTAGAAAATAATAATTTTATTTCTAATTTATCTTCCTACAAAACCTTTCAAAAATAGTTAAGAGATAATATCATGATCATATATAATGCTCTCTGGCACCCTATGGAGCTAAACTATTTTCCAAAAAAATAAGTTTACTATGTTAGATGCATTATCAATTTTATAACAATATAAAAATATATCATCTTAAAAAATATATCTACAATTACAAAAATAAAATCCCTAATCCTTTTTACTTAGACAAACCTAGCATAAAATTCATAGATGTATCAACCAAAGGTTTATTAGACAATAGTAAAGGAATATACAAATCATAAGGTAAAATTTTAGATTAAGTTTATCTACCTGTTTATACATCTATCACAAATTCCTTACACATCTTTTTTCATCTTAAGCCAATAAAAGTTCTCATACAAAATATCTAAAGTCTTAACAACCCTAAAGTATCTTATTAATCCATCCATGTAAACTCCACAAACTAGTAATTCATGCATAGAATAATTAAATACACGCAATCTTTTTTCCATGTAAAAGTCATACCTTTTTAAATTAGCATATAATCACTTTTTTGGCATAACAACTAGTATATTTTTTAAATGTTTAACATACTCATTTATATTCTTGCTATAAATCAAAATAACATAAAAAAATGATAAAAAAAACTTACATATAAAATTATGCAAAATATAGTTCATTAATCTTATTTAAGTGCTATTTTTTTCTTACTAGTATTAATAATTGTACTCATTACACATGGAAGCTTTGATGCATCACAAATTTGACTCTCTTCATTTTTATCATTACCTGATCAAAACTCAATTTAATCAGATTATTAAGTGAGTTAAATGAAACAATTATTAAGTGAGTTAAATGAAACAATGGGCATAAATTGACTTTTAATAATATTCAATATTTTAAAAAAATAATAATCATGGCATACTACATCAGATATATATATATATATATATATATGTAGTTGAATGTACAAATTAATATCTTTTATATAATAAAAATAACATAGTTAAATGTACACATCAATATCTTTTAAAGATAACATGATTTTTATTTTTTATTTGGTTTACCTATATGCAATATATTTTTAAAAATAATCATGGCATATTGCATCAATTATCATATATTTATATTCCATAATAAAATAAAATTGTTGAATGTACACGTTAATATCTTTTAAAGATAACATGATTTTTATTTTTTATCTGGTTTACCTATGAAATTTTAAGGAAAATGTGTTCTTGTTAGGTTCTTGAATATCATACACGCGACGGAAACTATGAAACAATATTATTTGGGAGTCCTTAGGATCTCGTTAAATAATTTTAGAGTTTTTTAAGGATTTATTACCTGAAAATCTAATTTTTTTCCAACTTTGGATAATTCTTTAAAGATCGAGTTGTCGCAAACTATAAGTTGTTAAAAACTTAGTCGGAACTCAAACATTTTAAGATTTGATATGGGTTGTGATAAGGCTATCTGGCCCATTTCATGTTATTTGTCTTTTGATAAATTTCAATTTGGCCCGAGGTTTATGTTCATGTACATTGTCTCTTTTCTAATATTTGACTTTAATTTATTTTAATAATCCCCACATCTTTCATTTTTGTTCCAATCAGTCCTTATATGTTTTGCTTTTATTCCACTTTTCTCCCCTTACTCAATCTTGTTCTTTAAATTTATGAAATATCTTAATGTTATCTAAGTAAAAAAAAAAAAAAAGAGAATTGGAATTAGCAAAAATAAAAATGAAAAATTAATAGAAATTTTATTTAAAAATATGATAAAACTTAAGAGAGATAGTTTTTTAAGAAGTTCTTAAACCTTACCACCAACTTGAATTCTCACGTAATAACATTATTTTTTTTGCTTTATCAGTACCATATTTAAATAAAAATCAGAATTCAAATTAACTTAACCATCTCTTATTTATTTTCATTAAAAAAAGAGAGGTTATTCCAACCAAATGATCAAAAACTTGCCAGTTAAAACTATCATTTTTCATGTCTAGAAAAATAACTAGCATCCAACCACTAATCCAACTTCTACCAATTCAATTTCAATAACAACATAACATGGTATTTTTAATCTAAAACTTGAGTTCAAATAACAAAACTAGAATTCATTATCCAGATGAACAAAGGGTGCAAGATTTGTATTGTGATTATGATTTGACAATGAAACCTTCCTTATTCTAAAAATGACATCTATTACAAAGAAATCTAGCCCATTTGGGGTTGTGAACATTCCCCTTCCAAAGAAAGGACTATTGAGGCTAATAATTTCTCTGAAACAATACCAAGAAAAAGAATATGTATATATGTGTGTACGTGTGTGTGTGAACCAATTATATGATCAAGAAACAAAAGTAAATAAATTATATATTATACCACAACTTCCTTGATCTTTATTCGGATTGACAAGTCCTTTTCCTCTTCAATCCACAGATTCTGGCATCTTGTCTCCAGCCTTGTAAGCGTATCTTTCACTTAGGTTTTTGGATTTCATTAATCTACGCTTTAGGTCACTTCTCATGTCCAAGAACATGGCACAATACTCTCTATTGGTAAGATCAGCAAACTTGGTCAAACCAACTTTGTGCGTACGATTTTAAGAGTTATGTTTATCAATCAATCTTAAATTGTTCTTAAAGATTTCAAACCTTTTTGTCTTCTCTCCTAGCCTGGTATATGTTTTACCATGCTTTTAAAGCCACCATTTATATATATACTCATCACCTCATTATCGTATCTCCAGCTCAACTGATCATGGTTTAGGTGATTGTTGTTATGATTAAAGATTGACATGTCCAAGGCAGATGATACAGTGAAAAAAAGGAAGAGAAGGATTGATATGACGTATTCCATACTTGGTGTTGTTAAAAAAGAATTAATACTAGTTTAGAGAGAGAATAACGGTGAAGGAAAAGAGCTCTTACGAAGAGGAGGAAAGAGTTCTGCTAGTTTATAAAGGCAAGGAAATTAATGATCTTGATCTTAATCATGATAATCCAAGTGTGGTTATTATTTGCAAGTGAAACCATGTCTTGTACATATTAGAGTAAGATGACGCCTTATAAGACCAAACCGCATCCTTCAATTGGCAATTACAAGTAGTGTTTGTTAGTTTTCTCTACCAAAATTAGTTGAACAAATTAAATCTTTTTTGTCATCACAAATTATGTTTTTTTTTTAATTATCAATTTGAACATCCGAACCAACTTACACATACATCAACTAATTTTACAAGTTTTGAAATTAATGATCAAGTAAACTTCCAATAACCCTAAAATTTATAATATTTGATCTGATGACCTCTAGAGACCAAACCCAACCCATGAAATCTTTACCATTCCTATGTAGGGGAGGTCAAGATTATGTTTCATATTGGACAACCAATTTTAGATTTGGCAAAATGTACAGGTTCATGCCAGATTTCACTCTTCTTGTATCAATCCAGACAAAATGGGAGAAGCCCATCACAATCATCGTCATCATGCTTGCAAGAAACGAAAAAAATTTATTACAATGAGGTTCATTTTTACTGAATCCAGCAGCTAAACAGACTCTAGATTCCTATTTAGAAGATTATGTATGAAATTTGACGCTTATCAGATACAAGAACCTGGTGTTTCTTGGCAGCGGAGGCAAGGAGACTGTGATGACATACCTTATCCATAGAATATCAACAAATCAAACCCATCATATAGAAAAGGAAAGGAAAAAAATAAAAGAAGCAAAACAATGGTGGATTCAAGCTCCGACGAACATTTTCAACTGGCCTGGCTTTAATGAATTTCTTTTCAGATGTACTTGCCACCAACCTGGTAATTAAGATCCTGTGCCTTTTGCTTTATCAATAAAACATCTTCATCCTGAAGGCCAGGAGTGTCAAATTCACAAGGCAGTATCTCTGATGTGTGCTCAAGCTACCATTTCAATTTTGTTCAGAATGCCTTGCAGAAACCTGTGGCTCCACCAACACTGCTTCATGCTTTCTCTTACTTCTTGAACTGCGTTTTGATCTGGGTGATCGAGTCTTTGAAGAACGCTTAGCAGTCTTTTCTTGGTTAACTGATATCTTTTCATTAGAAGGCAGTTCAGGAGGGGCATCGGGCCATGGTGTTCGCTTCGATGGCACAGTAATTTCCAAAGGTGGGTCAATTATCCACCTGTAAGCAGACAGCAGTAGAAGCTTTTAGGAAATTAACCCAGTTTCCGAAACTGGTAAGAGAATACAATATGGGGTGAGAAACTATTTAGCATTCCCAAGATTATATTCCGTGATAAATAAATAAATAAAAAAGGAGCAAACTGGTGGGCACTAACTAATACCTAGATACAGAAGGTTTAGCAACATGAAACTGTTTGCTTGGGGAGACTATGCAAAAACTCAAATAGTGGGGATAACTATAAAGCTACAAATCAGTACCAAGAAAGGATTACTTAAATTTTGAAGCCTCTTGTGTAATTATAAAGCTACAAATGAGCACCAAGAAAGGACTACTTAAATTTTGAAATCTCTTCTTCAAGTAGCCAAGCACTGTCGTCCTCGAGAAATGGGCTGGGCTCATGCAAACACTCTGGTGGATGGGAACAAGCTAGAATTGAATGAAAAGGAGCATTCTTATTTTATCAAAACAAATAAGACAGATTACAGCCAGTAGTACAATAATCATCAAAAGTTTTCTGTTGACACGAGCGCACAAGTGCTTGAGAACTTGGGTATCATCACATAAAGAAATATTATCATCGATGTTTTATGTACGGCTTCAATTTGATATGAGCTTAGAATAAGGCACCTGATTCAGCCTTTATATTTCAAAGAAACACATGCCAACCACCAGCAAAATATTCAATATTTAAAGAATTAAACAGTTGTAGAAACAAGCTAATTTGTTTGTATTTATCACAACACCACAAGGTTAGTTAGGTTCCTTTTCTAGCTCATGGTAAACCCAGTTAGGTTTGTCAATACCTGAGTTTTAGCAAATAAGTTCCTTCTCTAGCGCAGCAAATCATGACTTGATAAGAAATTTAGCAACTAATTTATTTAAACAACTACCATTTCTTTAGGATACAGCAAATTAAATACTAGTTAGTTATGAAGCAGCCACTGAAGATTTCAAAGAATATGTTGGATTTGCTCTGCACCAAAGTGATGTGTGTGTTGTTGATGTTGCCATTATTGTTAATATTGTCTATATAAACATATTTACTATTTGTATATACGGGCTAGTTACAAAGCTGGCCCCAAACTAATGTAATGATATCAATTATTCCTTCCATCGGCAATTTTAGCTAAAAAGGTACAGATAGGAATATAACTGATTTCACAATATTGGTTGGGTGACATATTTACAATTAGATCCATATAAGTAAACATGTAACGGGTAAGGTCACTAAACCAGGTATGTTGAGCTTGTTTGACAAATAGTAGAATAAGGTTGACAATGAAGCATATACCTCCATATAAATTGGACTATAAAGGGCCATGTCAGGATGGCCTCAGCAATCAGCAATGAAATTGCGATGCAAGGCCCAGACTGGTATCAGCAAGAGTCTAAGACCATACTTAGTGACACCCAGCCAGGCAAACACACATCACTACAGCCGAAGTATTTCTATGGAAAACCCATGCTAATCTTGTAAGCCTCAACTAATGGGATATAGGTAAACGAAGGAGAAGTTTTCATCATAAAGGGCATACGCTGATTATCAAAAGCCTGTCTACAAAATAAATGAGGCAGGTTTGTGCAGCTCCTAGAATGCCTAAGATAATGGGATTTGGATCAATAGATGCATGCTACAGTGTTTGACATCTCCAGCGCCCTAGGTCCCTTAAGAAAGAAGAAAGAAAGGTTAGTGTCAGGCTTCTCAAAAATATATTCCGTACAATGAAGAAAGGCTAAATTCTCTTGAGTGTTTCTCAAGTTATCAACATCTACTATTAACCTCTAAGTGAGCCGAGGTACCACCAATCTCTTTCAGTAGCAATAAAAGATGAATGAGATCCATTTCATCAACATCTAACAACACAATCATTCTAAAGCCTATACTTCAGACATCTAGTTGTTCACATTTTTCAGTAGCCGTGAGTCTATATTTTTTTGTCAAAAGATGAATACTACTTCCTCCCTCTCACAATGAGCGTCCCGTTTGACTTCATATGCATTTTAAGAAAACTCAATAAACACAGTTCCAGCTCATTTTTCCCACAACTGCCCCTTTATTCTTTCAGTAAGAAATGGTTATATTTGGAACTTTAAGGGTATACTAGGAAAAAAGTGATTAGTTCTTTAACTATGTATGTATTTTGGAATAACTTAAAATAGCATGATGCACACTCTTTGCCGGACAAAGAGAATGATGACTCAACTACATTGTGGATGCACAAAATTAACCAACTAGAAAATACAAAAAATGGACTATAACAATAGGCGATTCATGAAATAATTGCAATATCGTACTAATAGAACAACACATCTGTACGCATTAATTAGTTAAATTAAATTTGAATAAAAATAAACCAGCAAATTGTAATACCCTAATTAAATTTGCATAGAAATCAACCAACAAATTGTAATACCCTAACCCAAATATTTTTAGGCTAGAGTATTATGCATTATAAGAACTAAATTTACATATAATTTTATCTTGGACTCTGTGTGTGTGTGTGTGTAAAAGGCAGACCCGTTTAGTCCTATATTTATATATAAGAAAAGATGGAATCATAGATTTTATTTACCCTAGTTTTACAAACTTTACAGTCTAGGGAAAACATATCCTGAAAGCCACTTGTTCTTCTATAGGTGCAAAGAATATTAAACCGGATTGACCTTGAAGGATTGAAGTTCCATTTTATTTTTCTCGATTTCAAGGTAAGAAATATGAATCTCTTCTATTTATAAAGATTTTGGATTGATTAAGGTTTTTTTCTATATGAAAGGAGCATAAAATTAAGAAATTTAAATGGTAATTGCATGAATGACCAAATATAATAAGTATGATAGATTTTATGATATTGTAAGATGGATTAAGTGTGCTTAATTATCAGGTTAACAATTAGGCATCAATGTAAGAAATTGTCAGTTCAATTGTTTGACACAGGTTTCTGTTCGATCGAAAAACTGTATTGAATAAATGCAATTTTTTATCCAAATTTTATATGCAAGAAAAGCTTATTGTGTCTAGTTTCTAACCATTCATGATGCATTAATCCAATTTTTGTACAAATAGTTATGGTAAAAATAGTAAAGGAAGTGCAAGTTGTCCAACAACAACCTCGAGAAATGAATTTGGTGCTTATCATAAATTCTATTTAAAGGAATTATTAGGTGAATTATATATGACCGGAAACAATTGAGACTAGTTTACAATCCAAAAAGCAAAATGAAATTCTAGATTTTCTAGGAGTTATGGTCACTTTATTAGGCAGTGTGCAGTTGACATTTTATTATAATCAAGTGTTGGAGGGATTTTAATGGATTATATGCTTGTGAATAGGTTGTTAGAGTTGAGATTTTGTACTTTGGTTATTTAAGCAATGGAGGTAATTAAATCTTCACACAATCTATTATTTTTAAACATAATAAATATTTTTCTTAAATGTGCATTTCTCCTTTACTATATGTATTACATTCTTCAAAAAAAGATCAAGCACATGCTACGTTCAATTAATTTTCTTATATGCGACATTTGTTAATGCATGGTATAGAATTTTTGTAAGAATGTTTTATAAGCTATATATAATGAAAGCAAGTGTTTTGGAATGGAATTGTAAATGGCTTCATAATAGTTCTCAAATGGCTATGAATGAAGTAATGATCTCTAGTGAGTGGGGTAATTGACACTAGAACTAGTTTTAAAGTTCCACCAATGGTTTATAATAATAAGCAATGACCATTGCCTACGGGTTACAATAGTGGTTAGAAATAGTCCACTAATGGCCTGATCACACGTATAATATGGCACTAGTAATTTGATCTAAGAGTAAAGTCATGTTTATAGAATTGATCACCATGTAAAGGCATATATTGATAACTTGTTTTATGGCATGTTTTATGAACTATGAACTATTAACTCTTTTTTTTAATTATTTTAAGTTGTTTCATTATTGTCAATCATGTGTGTGTGTGTAGCTTTACTTTTTAAATTGCTGTTAGCTTACCCCCTTCTTTTCCCTCTCTAGATAGGTACAGGATTAAAGTGAGGTGCTAGAGAGTTTTGAGCTATGGATTTTACGTTGCCAATTTAAGTTGTTAGTTGAGTTATGGAGTTTACATTGCCAATTTAAGTTGTTAGTTGAGCTGAAGGATTTTTGTTTAATGAAGGATATATTTTAACTTGTTGTTAGACGTTCATTGTTAATAGTTTTAAAGACTTGTAATAATTTTTTTTTATAAGTACTTTCTCTTTAGTAGGATGTTATCATGTTTAAGACTTAATATTGTTAAGTGATCGTTTTGAAATGCAGATATTTAAGACTTTTTGGTTTAGCATTTGTGGTTTTTGGTGAACCTTGTAAAGTTAGCCTTTATATTATCTAGGGTGGAATGCTAAATGATACAGGTGCGTCTATGCTCAATTATAGGGGTGTGACACAAATAGCAGCATGCCTAAAATGGCTAGTCACATTTTGGTACACCAGCCAATATAAAACCAAGAGTTAGGCTAGTTCATCAACATAATTGACACAATAACAAGGAGAATTTTTCAGCAAGGAGCCATTCTTCTTTTCTGTTTTCTTTTTTCCTGCCACACAATGTCATATACTAAAGCATAGGTCCAAGAACCAAAAACAGCCTGCCTAAGATGCATAAGTTCAAGGCATGTCAACAGTAGTTGTGGGGGGGATGAGTCCCAAATCATCAATATTTCAAAACATCCCCGCCTACCAGAAGTAGTAGAAGGATATGTTCCATTTATAATTATGTCTCAATACAATGTCACGAGTTTGGTGGCATAAATTGGCAGACAAGTTATTTACAGAATTTCTTTAGGTTTCTCTTTCTTTTCTTCTTTAACTTTTTTTTCTTTTTGGAAACTATACTTACCAGCCATGACACTTGGGGTGTAACTTGTTGACTAACTGTGACCCAAAATTACACAGAAGCAGCACAATAGAAGTTCACAAAAAAATTCTAATGCACGCGCTCCTATGATTTAACTTCCTGGACCTCAATGTCTACAAATTTGTGAAATTAGATACTGAACAATTAAAATAAATAGACAATGCTAAAGATAACTGCAAACTTATTCCAAATGATATTATCTAGTCAAGACAGGCAGCCCATCGCAATACTGAAAAAATCGGCAATGCAAAGAAAAGAAAAACTCACCCTGGAGGAAATTTGCTATCAGCACGAGCCTCAACACGGAGCCACCAGAGCAAAACTTGTCGCCCACAGCTCCCAAGTGGCTCCACCATGGAAGGATCCTTCAGCAGAGCTAAAGGATTCTCTATATTCTCATCAACTAAATCCATGTCCTTAACCCATTCTGGTTTATCTTCAGCTTCCTTCCAAAGAAGCCTCGAATTCAACACAAACCCAGCCCACTCCAGCTTCCTAGGCAACACCGTAGCCCTATCATCAATATATACCGCACTCTTCCCCTCATACGGCAACGAATTAAACGTATGCCAACCAGCCAATTTGTTAGAAGCATTACAAGCCGGACCCTGAACAGGCACTACTGGATTGGGCAAATTTTCTTCCGCCTCCTTGCCAACCATGGCAGCAGCAGCAGCGGCAGTTAATAACGTCTCATCAGCACCACCCGAATGAACAAGAATCCCAACTGAAACCGCACCAAACCACTTCACATTTTGTATCTCATCAAACAGCTCCATACTATGCATATTACTATCATCCGCAAACATCACTATTCCATCCATCTTCTCCTCTCTCACAACTCTGTTTCACAGCAATCAAAATTTACATTAAAATAAATAAAATAGTAAATCCATTATTTTTAATCAGCAATTCAATTCACTTTAAAGTTGACTGTGGAAAAAAAAAAACCTCAAAGCGCGAAGCCGCATTTTAGTCTCCAATCTGTGCCTTCCTTCCCAAGAATTCGGCATTTTCTGATTAAATCCAATATGAAGAGTCTTAACACCGGATTTGGCAATAATCAATGCTGTTTCATTGGTGACCCCACCGGCCTCCACCACGATCCAGACGACGTCGTAGGGGAGCAACATCAGAGAATGCATGACACCAGTCATGTGCAAAGTTTGGAAAGTCCGCACGTAAGTAGGCGTGACTACGATCAGACTCCTAGGACTCTTCACACCGAATTGATTACTCTGCTCTCTTTGAACTCTCTCTATTATCTGGTGTGCCTTTATTACTTCACTCGGGTTCGGGTGCGGCCATGGCCGGATCCGGATCCCGTGCCGCCCGACAACAACTCTCGAACTCACCGTTTTGTTAATCACCGGAAGATCATTAGCAGTGTTGGTTAGGGGATTGGAAATGCCGGATGTTTTGCTGAGAGGGTGAAACGGTGTCGTTACATAGAGAGTTGTGGTCGTGGAGGTAGAGAAGAGGAAGAAGAAAACGAGACGAGAGAAGCGAAAGCCGAGGACGAGACTGATGAGACAGCAAATGCCATGAAAAAAGAGCCAGAAAATAGCGGCTGGTGATTTGATTGTGCTGTCCGGTGATGAATCTAACGGCGCAGATGATCCTCTGAAACTGCCGCTTCGGCGGTTGTTGTAGCTCTGCTGTAGCAAGGAGAATTTCATTTTTCGTGGCTCTCTTTCTCTCTCTAAAGTGGTAGAGTTCAGTTTAGAGAGAGAAAGTGAGGGGTCTGTGACACGAGGAGGAAAGGAGAGGTGCTTGTTGAGTTCGTTTGAAGCTTGCTAAGTTGTGCTTCTATTTTTATTTTATTTTATTTTTTTAGGAAGAAGACGAAGTAGAAGAGAGATTTCTTTGAATTGAAATTGAAGCAAGAATTTGTTAGTTGGTTTTGATTTTTTATTATTATTGTTTATTATTGTTGGTGCTGCTGCTGTTTTGACATTGAGTGGACACCGATGAGAAGAAAGGGGGAGCGTTCATGATTAGGGGCCAGGTGGGTTAGTTAATTGTTTCGTTTCGGACAATTAATTATTTTTTGGCTTAATTTTTGGGATCGAGATCCAGTACATACTACTCCTTACATTTACTTATTTCTTTTTTTTATTTTTTACTTACTTAATTTGTAGCTCTAACTGATTATTTTCATTAAAAATAACTAATTTTTTCCTAAATAATTTTTATTTCTTTTAAAAGTGGGAACACAGGCTAATTGAGCTGATTATTTGAGGTAAAAGTTGTCACCAATATAGTAAATACCAGCTATTGTATTTCACCATGGTTGAAATAATATTTTAACCAATAAAAAAATTAAATATAGGTTTTATTATATATTTATTTACATAAAATATATCAAATATAAATTAAAAATTTTGATGTACACATCTAACTAAACAAATCAAAATCATCCATGTTGATAAATAAAATAATGTTGTTAACAATAAACTAAATATACATATATAAAAAATTAAAAAATAAATTTAGATCAAGAAATTTAATATTATAGCAAGGTTTATTTACATGATTGTAATTAACAACTTTATTTATTAAAAATAATTTATTTAATTAAATGATGGTAGAAATAAAAAAAATATAAAATTGATTGAATAAAATCAAAGGAAAAAATTATCTTGCAATATTAAATAAATTATTAGAATATATATATATATAATCAAAGGAAAACAATATAAAATTGATTGAATAAAATCAAATATATATATATATAAAATCAAAGAAAAAAATATCTCACAATATTGAATTTATTAGAAATACTATCTAAAAATAAATAATTTTTATTTTAAAAATAATGTTTAAAATTGTAAAAATATAAAATTATAAATGAATTATAAAAATCTATTAAAAAATAAAATATATACAAAATACTTAAAAAAAACAACCATGATTTTTTAAAAAAAATAAAAAATTAGAGAGAAGAGATATTAATTTAAATATAATTAAGAAAACATTTAGAAAAAAATACATGTAAAAAAGCATGATTTTTAAAAAAGCTAAAACTACCAGAAAAAAAGAGTTAAGACATCACCGGGCATGGCCTATTTAAGAGGGCTTGCACATGTACTTGCAAAAATAGACTTAAATATAGTCCTGATTTTAAAAAAATATATATAATTGGGATTAATAATATTAATAAGTTTTTGAAAAAAATTAAGTATGATGCCTAACTTAGTCTTGTTGACCGTTGAGGTAACTAGAAAATTAAGACTAATTTTTTTTTAATTTAAAATATTATTTAATTTATTTTTGACCTAAAAACACCTAAAAAAACATTATATAAATCTTGATAAATTTATCCATGGCTTTAACAACCCAAAAAAAATCTCAAAACCTGAAACAAAAATATTCTCGAGTTCAAATATATTTATTTGGGTACTTAAGGTAAAAAATAAAAATAAACACCTAAGTTGAATTCCTTTTATCGAATGAAATTATTTGACACAAAAATCAATTATTTTAGTGATTTGAATCGGTGTTAATGATATTTTTCTCTCAATACCACCTAAATATAGGGATCTCTCTCTCTTTTCTCTCTTAAATTAGAGATTAAAAAAATAAAAATAATTTTTTTCACTAAATTTGAATTTAAAAAACATTGAGAAATTGAATATGTATAATTTATAAAGTTTGAAGATTAATTAAATTTTTGTATGAACTTTGAGACCATCACTTATCTATGATATCTCTTTTATTTGATCCCTTGTGTTTTAATAATGTCATTGATCAACAAATTTGATTGAACTGTCCAAAAATTTGGCCTAAAAGGATGTGACTGTAAAAAAAATTAAAGATTAAATAAAAAAAATATTAAAATTTTAAATAATGAATTCATAGTAAAATGTGAGAAGATGAACAGTATATATGTATATAATATTGTGGCCATATCTTTTAGATTTTTAGTAGTTATTTGTTATGTACTTCTTCACGGATCAAATAGCTTTTTTGAAAAAAAAAACATGTAAGCTTCTTAAATGTATTTTTTTACAATAAAAATTCTAATAATAAATCAAAAAGTCTATGTATATATTTAATTAAATAAATTAAAAATTATTTGTGCCAATTAAAAAATATGTGTCAACGTGACAAATTATTTTTCCAGTATAAATGAATTAACATGTAGTATCATTAATCTGTTTTTGTCACAGGGAGTAAAAACATAACTGTGCACTAAAAAATCAATATTTATATATAATAAAATATATTGAAAATTATATGCATTAATAAAAATTTATAAAATCTCAACCTTATTTTTAGTGGAGTTAAAAAGGGGGACAATGTTGAAAAATTATAAAAAATAAAATAAAAATTCAAAAAATAAAAATAAGAAAAAAATAATGATAAATAAGTCAGGTATAAAATGATAAAAATATCAAATATAAAGAGAAACAAATATAAAAAAGCTTGTTTTCTATAAAAAAAAACCACTAAAAATTACATATTTACTATATAATAGTAAAACAAATTGAAGAAAATTCCAACTGTGACATTTCTACCATGACAAAACATTTATAAAATAAAATAATTAATATTAATATTAATTTTCTAATATTAGACAGTCAGTTTTTTTATTAATTTTTACTCAAGGTTTATTGGAATCTAGGTAGATCAACAGTTAATTGGGAAGGTGAGCCATCAAATTAAAATTGATATACAAATGGAAAAGCTCATGGAATATAAGGTTTCTATCCAGTGTGAGAGCCACGACCTACAAACTTACTGAATAATATTTAAAAGTAAATTTTGTATTATACAATGAAAAGGGTCGTCATTTTTAGATGTTCTGATTTTTTATGGACCATTATAAATTATAATTACTCCTGATATTTCTGGTGCTTTGAGCATTTTATAGGATAAAAAATATATGTAATTGACTATTAAATATTTTTAAAGAAAATATATTTATAATGCCATTATTCTTCCATATAGAGTAGTCGTTAAAGGATATAGTAACTTGATTTAGTTGCCCAAATTTGGACATATTATTAAGCGAGAAGACAAAATAAAATTCTAAAATTATTTTTCCATGATTATTTTTTAAAAATAATACATTAATATAATTTTTTATTTTTTAAAAAATTATTTTTTACATCAAAACAATCTAAAGACATACAAAACTAATCATAACCAAAATAAAATAAAATATAATAAAACATCATTTGCAAACACTATTATTTCAAACAAAGAAGAAATCAAAGATCCTTATTGGGACCAAAAGTCGGCTTCCTCAAATGAGTACGAAGGAGACAAAAAGATAGTTAGGTTGGTTACGAAAGTTGCTTAGCTTTACATCATCTAAATTCATTTGTTTTCTTGACAATTTCACAACCTATTTACACTTTTTTAGGGCGGTGTTTTACATAAATCTAGCTTTTTTTGTTATTTTCTAGCTATATGTCTTGGAATTAAGTTTGTGAAAAAGAAAATATATATGATTAATTGAATATTATTTAAAATTATTTTAATAATTAACTAAAAGGAATGATTGAACAAATTATAAGAGATATGGTTATAATGTTCATATTCATTAATTGAATAATTATCATTTTCAAAGGAGGAAACAAAGGCTATATAGACACAAAGACAGGGAAGCACCAACTTTTTGATAAAATGATACCATCTATTTAAATTACTTTTATTTTTTGTTTTTTTCATTTGTATATAAACTTTCTTGCTAGCTTGTTTGGTACCGTGGTTAGCAGAGTTAAGCAAGGCAAAGAATAATATTTCAATGATTTTCCAGCTTGTACAAAATCGAACCTTTTCCTGTATAAGCATATCACAAATTTACTTTTTATTAATTAAGGTTTTAATTTATTTATAATGTTATAAGTAAGTGACTCTATTGATATATGTTAACATTTAAACTTTATATATTACTAGAAACTAATGTAACTCTAGTGTGTTATATCATCAATTAAACCAAGAAACACATATTGTATTAATAAATGACTAAGAGAGGTGGTAAAAATCATTGTACATGCATTCACAAATTACTATGATGTGAACTTAATAGATATAAAAATGTAATAATTGTTGAAATCAATTTGAACAAATCCTCACATACATAATATTAATTCTAAAACAAAAAAAAGTACAAGTTAAATAACCATATTTATAATAGATAAATACCCTAAATAATTTTGAAAAAATAGTAAAAAAGTTTTAAATAAAATAGAAAAAATAATTCTAAAATAACTAGGAAATTAATATAATTCTTACATAGTAGCTTCTAAACATGATCACAAGGCATTTTCAATGTCTGATTTCTCTAAATATTTAATCCAATATAAAACAAGATCTTTGAAAACTTCTTGTAAACTCTCAAACTGAGTCAATAATATGATAACAAATTATACTTGTTAAAATTAAACTATAGAAAATATAAATCTAAAATTGCCTTTAATGCTTAACTTAATTTGGAGCACTATCTGGTTATTTTCACTAAAAATAACTAATTTTCTCCTAAGTAATTTTTATTTTTTTTAAAAGTGAGAACACAAAGGCTAATTGAGCTGATTATTGAACACGAGAAGTGGTTTGAATAATTTTTTAACTAATAAAAAAAATTAAACATAGGCTTTTTTATATATATATTTTTACATAAAATATATCAAGTATAAATTAAAAAAAATGTACATATCTAATTAAACAAATCAAAATCATCTATCTTAACAAATAAAAAAATGTTATTAACGATCAACTAAATATATATCTGGAAAAGTTAGAAAACGAATTTAAATCAAAATATTTGATATCACAACAAGGTTTATTTATACAATTGTAATTAATGACTTTGTTATTAATTTTTTTATTTAATTAAATAATGGTAGAAATAAAATATATATAATAAATTGAATAAAATCAAAGGGAAAAAATATCTTGCAATATTGCACTTATTAGAAATACTATCCAAAAATAAATAATTTTTTAAAATAAATTTTAATTGTATAAAACATAAAAAATTATAAATGAATTACAAAAATCAATTAAAAAATAAAATACATACAAAATACTTAAAAAAACCACAATTTTTTTTAAATACTAAATAAAAAATAAAAAATTAGGGATAAGAGATATTAATTTAAATATAAATTTAAAAAATTAAATATATATATATATATATAAAAACTTAATTTAAAAAAAAACTAAAATTACCAAAACAAAATAAAAAGAACAAAGAGGCCATAGGGCATGACCCATTTAAAGAGGCTTGTGCGCAGGCTTGCAAAAGCAAGCCTAAGCATGGGCTCGTTTTAAAAAATATATAATTAAGGTTAATAGCATCAATTATTTTTTGAAAAAAATTAAGTGTAATGTCTGTCTTAGCCTAGTTGATCGGTATGGTTACTGGAAAATTAAAACTAGATTTTTGTATCCATTTATGGCCTTTAAAACCCAAAAAAAATAATCTCAACAACTGAAATAAAAATATGCTTAAGCTCATATATGTTTTTTAAGCGACTCAAGGTAAAAAATAAAAATAAACATCTAAGTTGAATTTTTTTCATCAAATGAAATTATTTAATACAAGAATTGATTATTTTAGTAGCTTGAATCGATATCAATGATATTTTTTTCTCAACATCACCTAAATGTATGGATCTTTCCCTCTCTCCCCTCTCAAATTAAGAAACAAAAAAATAATAAAAATAAATTTTTGCACTAAATTTGAATTGAAAAAACATTGAGGGATTGAATATGTATAATTTATGATGTTTGATGATTAATTAAAAATTTTTGTATGAATTTTGAAACCATCAATCATTTATAGCGTCTGTTTTTTTAGTCCCTATCTTTTAATCTTATTATTGGTCAACAAAGTTAATTGAATTGTCCTTGAATTTGGCCTATTTAAATGTGATTGCACACAAAAAATTTTGAGGATCAAATTAAAAAAATAATAATTTTAAATAATGGATCCATAATAAAATGTGAGAGGATCAACGTAATGTATACGAGTACAATATTATGGTCATATCTTTTAGATTTTTACTAGTTATTTGATATGTACTTTTTCGCAAATCGAATAGCTTTTTTGACAAAAAATATGCAAGCTTTTTAAACATATTTTTTTAAGAAAAAATCCTAATTATAGATAAAAAAAACTTTTATGCATATATTTAATTAAATAAATCAAGAAATATTTGTGTCAATTAAAGAAAGGTATTAATGCATCTACATCACAAGTTATTTTTCTAATGTAAATAAAGTTACATATAGGTATTATTAATGTGTTTTTGTGGCAAGGAGTAAAAAACATAACTTTGCATCAAAAAATCAATACTTATATATAATAAAATGTATTAAAAATCATATGCATTAATAAAAACCTGTAAGATATCAAGCTTATTTTTAATGTAGTAAAAAAAATGGAACAATGTTAAAAAATTATAAAAATAAAATAAAATAAAAATTCAAAAAATAAAGATAAGAAAAAAAATAGTGATAAATAAGTCAGGTATAAAATAATAAAAATATCAAATATAAGAGAAATAAATATGAAAAAGCTTGTTTTCTCTAAAGAAACCACTGAAAATTACAAATTTACCACCATAATAGTAAAACAATTGAAGAAAAATCTAATTGTAACATTTCTAAGGTGAAAAAAAATTATAAAATAAAAAAAATTAAAATTAATATTAACTTTCTAATATTGAAAATTTGATTTTTTATTGATTTTCACTCAAATTTTATTGGAATCCAATTAGATCAACGATCAATAAGGAAGGCAAGTCATTAGATTAAAATTGATAAACATGTAGAAAAGACAAATTTTATATGCTACAATGAAATGGATTGTCACTTTTAGATGTTGTGATTTTTTTATGGACCCTTACAAATTATAATTACGCCTAATATTTCTGGTGCATGAGCTTTTTATAGGATAAAAAATATATGTAATAAACTATTAAATATTTAAAGATTATATATTTATAATGCAATTATTCTTCCATATAGAGTAGTCATTAAAGAATAAACTAACCTGATTTAGTTGTCCAAATTTAAACATGTTACTGAGCACATAAATAATAAGGAAAACATAAATCTAAAATTATTTTGTAGATAATTATTTTTTAAAATAATTTTTTTAAAAATACATTAATATATTTTTTTATTTTTAAAAATTATTTTTTACATCAAAACAATCTAAAAACATACAAAATTAATCTTAAACCAAAAAAACATGATAAAACATTATTTACAAACACTATTATTTCAAGAAAAAAAATCAAAAATCTTTATTGGGACTAAAAACCTGCTTCGTCGGTGGAAGTTGGGTTGGTTATAAAGGTTGCTTAGCTTTATATTACCTAAATTTATTTCTTTTCTTGACAGTTTTGCAACCCATTTATACCTTTTTAGGGCTGTGTTCTACACAAATCTAGCCCTCCTCTCTATTTGCTAGCTATATGTCTTGGAATTAAGGTCGTGAAAAAGAAAATATAAATGATTAATTAAGTACTATTTAAAACTATTTTAATAGTTGACTAAAAAGAATGATTAAACAATTTATAAGAGATGTGGTTGTGATGTTGATATTCATTAATGGAACAATTGTCATTCTTAAAGGTGGAATAAAAGGTTACTTAAACACAAAGATAGGAAAACACCAACTTATTGATAGAATGATACCATCTATCTGAATTTTTTTTTTATTTGTATATAAACTCGCTTACTAGATTGTTTGGTGTCATGGTTAGTAGGTTCAAGCAAGACAAAAGACAACATTCCAATGATTTTGCAACTTGTACAAAACCAAACCTTTTCTTGTAGAAGCACATCACGGTTTTAATTTTTATTAATTGAGGTTTTCATCTATTTATAATGTTATAAGCAAGCGACTCGATTGATACTTGTTGACATTTAAGCTTTATATATTACAAGAATCTAGTATAACACTAGTATCCCACATCATCAATTAAACCAAAAAACATATATTGTATTAATAAAAAACTAAAAGAGGTGGCAAAATCATTTTATACACATTTACAAATGAATATAATATCAATAGATATGAAAATTTATAATTGATTTTTTTAGAAAACCTAAGATCGTGTTTGGAATTAGTCATAGTAGTTCAATGAAGAGTCAAAAAATTTAAACAAATCCTCACGCACATAATATTAATTGTTGAAACTAAAGTTTGTAAAAAAAATCTAAATATAAGATAAATAACTATATTTATAATAGAAAAACATCCTAAACAATTCTAAAAAATAGTAAAAGCATTCTATATAAAATAAAAAAAATAAGTCTAAATCAACTGGAAAACTAATATAATTCTTGCATAGCAGCTTTTAACCTTATCACAAAGCCTTTTTAATGTTCGATTTCTCTAAATATTTAATCCAATATGAAACAAGACCTTTGAAAACTTCTTGTAAACTTTCAAACTCAGTCAATAATATAATAAAAAATTATGCTTATAAGAGTAAAACCATATATTAGAAAAAATAAATCCAAAATCACCTTCAACTTTTTGTATATGCACATAAACCTAATTAATTAGTTAAAAAATATTTTTTCTTTTTTTATTAGCTTTAAATGTATATTGTTTATATATATATTATGACTCATATTTCTTATTAAGGGATTTTATTAACTTTCTCTTTCTATTGCCATTAGTACTGGTGTTTTCATCAATAAAAAAAGAAAATGAACCCAAAAGAGTTGAATGATTAAAATTATAGGTAATTTTAAAAAGAGAATGATTAGCAGTAAAATATGCATTCATATTATAAATAAATTCAATAAATGACAAATAGTTTTTCTAATTTTTCAAAAAAAAAATGATAGTTCTTAAAAATATAGTTAAAGTCATATTTAACTATTTTAGTTTGACCATTTATTTATAAATGATAAGTAGTAAAAAAAAATTATTTCTAATTTATTCTCCATAAAACCTTTCAAAAATAGGTAAAAGATTTAACATCATGATCAAATATAATGTTGTCAGGTACTCTATAAAGTTTGAACTATCTTTCAAAAGAATAAGTTCATTATGTTATTTGCATTATCAATTTTATGATAATATATAAAATATATTATCTTATAAAACTTGTCTATAATTACAAAAATAGAATCCCTATTCCTTTTTTACTTAGACAAACCTAGAATAAAATTCATAGATGTATCAACTCAAGGTTTATTATACACTAACAAAAGAGTATATAAATCACGAGATAAAACTTTAGACTTAACTTGTCTACATGTTTATATATCTATCACAAATTCTTTACACATCTATTTTCATCTTAAGCTAATAAAAGTTCTCATGCAAAACATTTAAAGTCTTTAATAACCCTAAAGTATCCCATTAATTCATTCCCAAAAATTCCACAAACTAGTAATTCACCTACAAAACAATTAAACACACAATCTTTTTTCCATGCAAAATTCATATTTTTTCAGATTAGCATATGAGCATTCTTTTTCTAGAACAACCAGTACATTTCTTAAATATTTAACATGCTCTTTTATATTCTTGCTATAAATCTAAACATCATCAAAATAAACCACAAAAAACTTACATATAAAAATCACAAAACATGGTTGATTAATCTCATTTAAGTGCTAATTTTTTCTTACTAATGTTAATAACTTTACTCATTATACATGAAAGCTTTGATACATCACAAATTTGACTCTTTTTATTTTTCTCATTGCCTTTTATTATACGGTCAAAACTCAGTTTAATCAAACTATTAGCAAGTTCAATGTAACAATGGACATGAATTGACTTTTAACAATATGAAATATGTTTTAAAAAATAATCATGGCATACTACATCGGTTATCATATATTTATATTCCATAATAAAATAAGATTGTTGAATGTACACATTAATATCTTTTAAATATAACATGATCTTTATTTTTTATTTGGTTTATGTGTTTTTGAATATTATACACGCGACATAAACAATGAAACAAAATTATTTAAAAGTTATTAGGATCCTGATAAATAGATCTAGAGTTTTTTAAGGATTTATTACCTAAAAATTTGATCATTTTTAGTTTTGGATAATTCTTTAAAGGTCGGGTTATCGCAAACTATAATTCGTGCAATTGTTTGTCTTTCAATGATAATTTATATGAACCATCCGTAAGAGATCTTTTAAATCTCTATTTAGGAGAGATGGATTGCTTTGACTATAATTCTAGCTCTAATTCTGTGTTTTTGAAGTTTTTTTTATCTAACAAACAATCATTAAAAAATAAAAGGTGTAGCTTACTACTTATAGAAAAATCTAAAAAACTTTATAAATTGGCAAAATATTAATTTTCCTCCTCCATAAATTAATTTAGAAATTTTTTAGAAATTAAATCAATCAAATTCTTTATTTTTCTAGGTCTAGAAATATAATCCTTGTATTAATTATATTCTAGTTTTTAATTTCTAAAATATATTCTAATTAAGTCATGCTTAATTAAATTATCTTAGTTTAATTTTTAACTAATAGTTCTTAATGTGTGTGACCTATTAGGTTCCTAATATGTTGGATCAAATATAAATTTTAATTCTAATAAAATAAAATTAAATAATTTAATTTATTATTAATTAAACAATTAATAAATTCATAATTGAAGATCAAGTGCAACATCTAGCAATATATCTTAATACCTCAAATATTAGAAAAATTATTAATAATTTGAGTTAACTTTTCAGTATCTGGTTTCTTAGTGTAATTAAAATATTTTTATAAATAATATTATAATTTAACATTAAAGCATGAAATATGTTTATCATATTAAATCATACATAAGAGTCATTGATTATTTGAATAAGATTTGAAACTCTTTTTAAATCTCATTCCATATTAGTTAAGGATTTATTAGTCAATACTATTTGAGAATTAATAAAATATTTTTTCTAATTCATCTAAAGTGGTGAATCATTTCTTGATCACTCAAATATATTAATATAGTTAATGTTATACTCAGTTTCTACCCTTTCATTACCTTGATTAAAATAACATGTAACATGATTAAAATATAATATTTTATGACTTAGTAATCTTAAGTTTCATAATAAGTTACATAACCATTATGTAAGTTTTTCTATAAACAAAAATAATTGTCACATATAAATCTCATGCACCTACATATTAGTTCTAAGTATTCTTTATACCTCAACTTATAAGAATAATTGTTTTATTTCATATAAAAACATAATATGTATATGTTTTTATAGCTCTAATGCATGTTCAATATTTAAAAAAGAATCGATTAAGAATATTTTAATGTTTTGATGCAATATAAATATAATAAATATAATAATTTTATAATTTTCTTTACAAAGTATTTTTGTTCCATATATTTTATTTTTACTCTAAATTCATTAATCTAATATTACATGAATATTAATGATAAATTAAATTTTTATTAATAATAAATATATTTTTACAAGAATATAATAATAACATTTGCAACTAATCAATTGGCTATAGAATATATTAAATTAATAGTTCTTACTACCACATATTTAATCAATCATACACCATCTCTTTTACTTAAAGGAAAATATCCTTATAAAGTTTTTATTTTCAAATCTTTTTCATATTCTCATTTAAAAGGTTTTTGATGTCTTTATTATATCTATAATATAACAATGATGAGGGATTTTATAGTGGTTTCAACAAGATCAACAACCACCCTTGTCTGAAACCACTAAACTATTTTATTCTAGTTTTAATATAGATTTTGTAGATGTACCATATTTTTTTAATGCTTTCTTATTATATTATCTTTTTTTTTTTACCTTTCTTGTTGTCATCTCTAAATATAATAAGCCTATAACCTATGCATAAGTTGTTTAAGATCAAAGATATGCAAGGCCCAAAAAAATTACAACACTAAGCATAATAATACTTTGATCTTGCAATAACTTCTTCCTATTGAAAAACTTGTGTATTATATACACATATTAATGATATAGATAAAACTGATTGTGATGCAATCTTAGGTTAACATTCAACTATATAATAACAATATTACATTATATTGAGTGTGTTGTGAGATAAAAACATTATTTAATAATTAATTGGTTATTGAAATATAATTATAAATATTTAAAGTAATTAAATAGTAGTTGTTTGTACTATACGGTTCTCATTGGAGTGATTGATAATATACTAAAAACATCTTAATAGAAATATAAATTAAAGAATAAATTATGATAATCCCTCTTGATATATTATGAAATTACAATGACCACCCAAAAGTTTGAGAATTTTACAAAACCCTTTACCCCGAAAATGCCTTTAAAGAGAGTTATAAAAAACTACAAGGGTATTTTGGATAAACAGTTTTTTTTTTTTAATAATATTCACTTGGACTTAAAAGAGGTTTTGTAATATATGTAAACTTTTAACTGTGATTGTATTTTCGTGATAGCATAGAAGGTTTTTTTTTTAATTTCCTTATATTAAATCATTTATAACTTTTTAAACTTATATGGCATGTGTATATATTTGTTTGTCATTTTTTCAGATTAATTCATATTAAAATAAAATGTAAAATCCGGTTAACGAACCGATCCAATAATAAGTGGTTGTATTTTTTTGATTAAAAAAATATGGTATCCTACTTTGTTTTAAAAATAAAATATTTTTTTAAAGTTACACCTAATTTGGTTTTAAAGTAAAACAGATGCTCAAATCACTATTTAGAGTTTTTTAAAACTATGCTCGGACCAGGAAAAAAAAACAAAATAGGTTGAGGAGGTAGCAGACCCAATAGCAACAGTCAAAGGCAGGCTTTGGCCCATCAAAAGGTCTTTCATGGGCTTTGACCCAATACCCTCTCTCTTTGCAGGAAAAGCTCGCACTTTGCACACAAAGCTCACTTCAAACGTTGGATTTATAGCATGAGAAGCCATGGTCTATGGGTTTGGATTTTCTCAAGGAAGAAAGAGAAAGTTAAACTTAAATTCTTATATTGTCCACCAAAATCCAGTTATTTGACAATTATTTTGGGGTTAAAAGATTGAAAGAATCACTTAAAATATATATTAAGTTCGATTTAATTAAATTATTTTTTAAATTCTAATGTGTCAACTACTTGAGAATTTTAATTTTTTTGATGTGTTCATTTATTTGTTTTATTCTTAAGACTGAATATTGTTTCATACCTTCCCAAATATTTGCAAATGTTAGCTACTGAAAAGTATAAATTAATTTCCCAATAAAAGTTTAGATAATTTATTAATTAATTCTTAAGACAAATTACATGATTCATTATAAAGATAAATATCTAAAATTTGATCTTGAAAAAAAATCACTTGAAAAATAAAAAAGCAAAAATATGTAAAAAAAACTCCTAATTTTTTTATTTAGAATACATTTAAAATTATGATAACAATTACGGTTTATATTATTTTTTTATTTAAAAATATATTAAAATAATATTTTTTATTTTTAAAATTAGCCTATCAAAATAATATAAAAATTTCAAAATATATTTTTTAATAAAAATAATATTTTAATTTTTTTTAAAAAAAAACAAGATTTCAACCCTATTTCATTCCTAAATGAACTCTTATTCTTTTGACTTCTCAACTATCTTTCTTCTTTTTCTTCTTGACTTTATCACCTATAAAAGTCAGCATGTCCATTATCATTGATTGAACCCCATGACAGCAACCTTCAAAATTTATGGCGAGGTTCGATGCCTCTTTCCAACTAGAATAAATAAAATTAGTATGTTATTTGCGTCTTTCTAAGAAGGTTCTATCATTTTGGCTTTATATTTTATGTGTAAATTGGTTAATTTTATTTTTAAATAATCTTATGTAGATTTTGCTATGCATTGATTGAATTTCATATTATTTATATTTTTCATGCTCTTTTTATTTTTCTAGCGATTTTTCCTTCAAAACTAAAATTTGTATTATGTGTGTATTTATATTTAAATAAATCATGTCAATTTTCTAAAGTGCTAATTTATAAAATGGTCTTATATTTTATAAAATAAATGGTAATTTTTATTATATATATATAAAGACCAATAAAATATGCTTATTAATAAATAAGTGAAAAGTGAGGAGAATAATTGATAGAATTAAAAAACAATTTGATAGGACTCATGTACTTTAAGGAATAAAATAAAATTTAATCAAATGGATAATGTATGTGTTTATCTTTATATTTTAGTAATACTCTCTAATATGTCTTGTATATACAAAGGAATCATCTCAATTTAATAATTTAAGTTGTTAGACAAGGTCCGATTATTTTTTAATACACCTCTACAAGTGAAAGTCCTTTGAGTTTAAAACTTGCATAAGTCCACTTTACCTTGTGCTTAATTTTTATTAAATAAATGGGGATGGTAAGATTCAAATTTATAACCGTTTGATGATCAAGACTCTGATACCATATCAAAGAACTATCTCAACCTATTGTTAAGGAAATATCTCAACCCAATAGCTTAAACTTTTAGGTGAGGTTTCAAAATATGATTTATATTATTATCTAACATTCTCTCTTAAGTGAAAGTCCTTTAAACTTGAAACTTGTGCAGGTTTATTTTATATTGTGTTTAATTTTTATCAAATAAATAGAAATAGTAAAATTTGAACTCATCACTGCTTGGTCATTAAGGCTTTGATACTATGTCAAGAAACCATCTCAATCCAATAGCTTAAACTATTATGTGAGATCTCAAAATATAATTTATATTATTTTTTAATATTATATTTATATTTTATTTAATATATACCTTTTCTACCTTTTGAACTAAAGAGTCTTGTAAATAACTGAGAGAAAGATAAACTTTTAAAACTTAAAAAAAATATTCAATACAATCTAGAAAATGAAAACAATTTAATATCTAGAAAAGTTAAAACTTGAAAAATCCTGAAATAATTAAATAGTGCATAAATAACAAAGAAATCATTGAAAACTAATGAGTTAAAAAAACTTGTGTTCTACAAAACTTATTTTTACTTGTATAGACATATTTATATTTATTAGTATTTTTTAATATAGTTTGTTTGTTTTTTTTGTAAATTATTCAAATTATTTTTTTTCTAAGAATTTTTCCAGTTTTCTATAATATTTTTATGTTTTCTTGGTTTTTTTCTTAAGATTTCAATTATTTTATTTTTTAAAAAATAAAAATATTATTTTTTATTTTGTTTCTTAAAATTAATTTTTCTATTAGATAGTTAAAGGAGTGTTTTCATCTATTTTTTTTAAGTAATATAAAAGAAAATATGAACAAATAAAGACAAATAAGAGTGAAAGATTTTTAAAATAATATTTGAGAAAATACACCACTATAAAAGTATGAGTAAAGTATGTAAATACTAGTATAAAATAACTTATAATATTTTTGATAACCTATTTTTTATCCTCATTTTCCAAAATGTTTTAAAAAACATAAAAAAATTTCTTATCAATGCAATTTAATTAATTTACAGTCATTTCATAATTGTTTCCATTTTTACTTCTTTTATTTTTGTGTGACAAGTTCTTATAAACTATAAATGAAAGAAAAGAAGAATAAGGAGTGAAATAATAAGAAAATGAGATGGAACAACATAATGGAAGATCAAATAAAAAGAATTCAAATATTAACAAAAAAAAGGGATCATTTTCCATAAACTAGAGATTCAAGAAGGAAAAAATAGAAAAATTATTGAATTTAGATAATCCTCAATTATGAATCTTATTGAAATTTGAATGACGATATTTAGATAAAAAGACAATTCAATTAATTGTTGAATTTTATTTTCTAAGATGCTACACAATAAATTATGGCCTATAGTAGAGAGAAATACACTAGAAACAGAGAATAAAAAAAAAAGCACATAAACTGTTTAGAAGAGAAAATAATCAAATAAAAAAACTCTCTCTCTTAAAATAAAAACCTAGCAACTACCCTTTCTTTCCTTCCACCTTTCAACCTAAACTTCATCACACTACTAGTGATAATCCCCTCCATCATGTCAACTCCTCCATCTTCTCATAACAACTCTTTTGCATCACTAGACAAAACTCCAAAAACAGAACTATATGTAAATAAAGCGGGTAATTAATAAGGTTGGTAATAAATACCTTGTATAGGTTGGGAGCAAAAAAAATAAAATTACTTTATTGTAAGGATTTGATCTTGATGTGATATATATATATATATATGTTTTTTCTTGTTTGATTGATGAGTGTGAATTTATTTTCATATTTTTGCTTTAATTATTTTTTTCTATTTCACTTTAAATTGGTAAAAATTATAAAAATTTTAATTAGATCCTTCCTCAAATATCATATTAAAAGTTAATGAGTTAATTCTATATATAAATAGTAATACGAATTAATTTTTATTTTCTTTGTTGTTGATATGATAAGTGATTTGTATGTTTTTTCATTTCACTCAAAATCAACCTAAAAATTATAGATTCTTAATTAAGTTCTTCCTAAGATGTCCTATTATGAGTAAACAAGTTGATTTTATATGTAAATATTGACTTGTGCAAATTTATTTTCATGTTTTTTGCTTTAATATGATAAGTGATTTATATTCTTTCTTGTTTCAATCAAAATTAGACCATGAATTGTAAATCCTTAATGAAATTCTTCTTTGAAAGTTGTATTAAGAGTACACATGTTAATTCTATATGTAAATATTAACACTTGTGAATTTATTTTTGTGCTTTTTATTTAATATGATAAACAATTTGTATTTTTTCTCATTTCACTTAAAATTAACCTAGAGATTCTAAACCATTAATTAGGTTCTTCCTTGGATGTTGTATGAAGGATTAACAAATTGATTTTATATGTAAATATTGATATTTGTAAATTTATTTTTATTTTTCTTGCTTTACTATGATTAATGATTTTATTTTACCTCATTTCACTCAAAATTAGCCTAATAGTTATAAATATTTAATTAAGTTTTTCTTCAAATGTTGCATTAAGAATAAATGAGTTGATTTTATATATAAATATTGACATGTGGAATTTATTTTTGTGATTTTTACTTTATTCTTTTTTATTTCACTCAAAATTAGCATATGAATTGAAAATATTTAAATAGATCATTTAGTGAACGTTGCATTAAGGATAAACTAGTTGATTCTTTATTATTAAAAATAAATATAAAACAACTTATTTTATATAAAATATTATCTTTGCTACCCTTATTTAAAATCTTTTAAAAGTAGGTATTCTGTGCCTTTTGGTCCCAAAACTTATTAATTACAAAATGACATGTGTTCCTTGTGCATGGATTTCTGCTACACGTAAGACATCAATGAAAATGAGTGAGAGAGAAGTTAAATGCTGTCAATGCAGAAGACAGGATGCAGCATCTTAGGTGGAGCAGCTGGATCATATAATATGGGATCTCATGCCTCTAATTTATCGAAATTAAAGCCATCATCTCTCTTTTAATCATGACGATGCGCTCAAAATCTGGGGACAGTCTGCTTATATTAAAGTTTGGGACCCTTTTTAATGCACAGTCGGTGACTATAATAGTCAAAGTTCGCTGCGAGGACAGAGGCTGTGTAATTTGACTAAATTTCGCGTGCATGGTTTGGTGGAGTTCCTGTCCTCACAAATTCATCACCACACGTGCTTTGACAAACCTCCTTCATTGTAGACGAATCTATTGACTATTGCGTGCTGCAATAACTATTAGCTTACAAGTTGTTTTTTTTTTAAAAAAAAAACAAATAATTAATAAATTTTAAGAGATTGGTTCGGTGTTCAAGGGATTTTGCATTTTCCTCTTATTTTGAAAGGATAATTCCTGGAAGCAATATTTAGAGACTGTTTTAAAATAATATTTTTTTAAAAATTATTTTTAATATCAAAACTTTAAAATAATATAAAAACATATAAAAATCTAATTTAAAACAAATAAAAAAATAATTTTTTAAAAAAAAATTTAAAACACAAAAACAGTATTAGATCCATGTATAATGCACTTTCAAAATTGTTTAGACACAAATTTAATCTCGATTAATGTACAAATTAATTTGATAATGTTTTTATTAAAAAAAAAGTTATTAGCTTGGATATTTCTCATGAAATTTTGATATTTATATACACCCCACTCCATTTAAATAGATAGGAGTAAACAAATTTCTTAAAGCAATCCCTCTTTATGAGAAGAAAGTTTATTCCATTTAGTGTTTTTTTATTCAACTTGATGTAATAATAAATTTAAAAAGATTTGCGATCCAATTGACTCGAGATAAAATATAAATAAAAAATTCAATGAGTTTTTTTGTTAAAACAAAGTTGCTTTGATTTTTTTTAGATTAACATGAGTTGACCCTTTTGATTTATTATTGGGATCGTGCTCCAAGTCGACTCTCAAATTAAGTTTTAAATTTATGATAATAATTATTTTTATCCATATATTGACTTAAATCAATTAATGTTGATTCTTTTGACTTAGAACTCAGGCTTTTTTAAAGTCGAACTCCAAGTTGAGTTTTAAAACTATAATAATAATTATTTTTATCCCTACATTGACTCTAGTCAATGATCAACCTAACGTCTGATCCAAGCTTTTTTCTAAGTCGATCATCGAGTTAAATTTAAAATTATAATAGTAACTATTTTTATTTTTATGTTGACCCGAGTCAATATTCAACCCTATCTATGACCTCGTGCCTTGCCTTACATCAATGCTCTAGTTGGATTTTAAAATTATGATAATAATCTTATTTATTTTTATGTTGATCTAAATCAACCTTTAAATAAATAATTGAACAAGTTTATCCTACTATTTTTAATAAAATAATTTTTTTTGCTAGAACAATCTTGGATAGGATAAAAATTGATCTTTATACAATTCAAAGGCACATGAAATAACTTTACATAAAATTATAATACTTAGCTAATTTTTTTCAGCATACCAAACACAATATAATTCATTTTGTTAATTTCAAGCATGTCTTAAAATATAATTTAAAAAAAAAACTTTAGATAAGTGATTTAACATTAATCCCGAAAGAACTTCAGATTTGGGTCTCAAAATATCAGATCATCAATCTGATTGGTGTTAATGAGTGGTTTTTTAGCGTGAATAAAAATTGATCCTTGTTGTGATGAATCTCAAGTGCTGTAATGGAGAGGCAGGCAGGACCATATTCTTATAGAAAATAAAATAAAATCAAAGGAAGGGTAAGAAGTGAAGGGATATGTTCGTAATTATACATCTTTACTCTCGTAGATTTAACATTTCATCTCGTGGATCCATACTTTCCCTAGTTATTAATATTTCTTGAATCTTTTTTAAGTACATGGTATTGCTTGTGGGTTTATTTTAAAAGAAATTTATTAATTTATTTTTAAAGTTCTTCTACTCTTGTTTTTTTTTTTTCAGTATTGATAACAATTGAAGATAATGGGCTAAATTTTAATGCCAAGCTCATGATTGTGCAATTATCAAGGTTTATATATGGTCAGAATTTCACCCTTCTACAGAGTTGGCCTGGCTGTAAGAAATTTTATTCTCTTCCTTGATCTTTTAGGCTTAAAATTTCAACACACAGAGAAATTACTAGATTCCTTGGAATATGTTTAAGATTATTTGAAGACAGACGACATGTAGTTGGTTTAGGTAAAAAAAAATAATCAAATTATGAATTCAAAGTCTAGGACTTGCTTTCACTACAACAATACTCTTTGATGGTGACTAGGTGTTAAATTAAGTCGGTCAGCAGTCAATTATTATATATATTAGTCAAAATATACTCATCTTAGTTAAAATTCACAGTACTTTGATATTTCAATTGAATGTTGAATTAATTTCAATTGAAATTTCTTTTGGAAATGGTATGATAAGATGACATGGATGGAAAAGTAAGTCGATCAAATGAAATAATATTTTATTTAGAATATATCTCTATATATACACACATGTATGCAGGGAGTTGTTTGGAACATCTTCTAAATAATATTTTATAAAAAAATATTATTATTTTATTTAAAATTATATTTTTATGTGTTTATATTTTTTGGATGTAATGATATTAAAAATAAATTTTTATAAAAAATATTATTTTAATATATTTATTAGAAAAAATATTTTAAAAAATAATTGTTAATAAAATATTAAATATTATTTTACTGTTCAAGCTTTTAAATTTGTCACCAATTAAATTTTAAGTGAGGTTTTATCGTCGACGCACGAGCTCTGAACTGCCAGGCCGATGAACGAAATAGAAACTTATTTTTGTTACTTCAAAAAGAGAGGACCAAAAGTCAACTTTATCATGCTGCTGTCCATCTATTCTTCAATCGGGCGGCATAAGACGCCCCTTTGACTTGATCTCTGTGTCCCCACGTCCCTCGGACCAAATTAACGTGCGCGGACCCCACTAATCAGAAGAGGTCAATATACATACATGCACGGACACGTCACCCTCGCATTTAAAATCCGAGAATGAATGAATATATTTTTGTAAGTTCACAACTACCAGACCACAAATATATTAAAAGCATGGTTTTTAAAACCGGCCTGGTGTTCGGCCCGGTCTAAGGTTCGGGTTCTGGATTTTGATCAGGTCACTGGGTTTTGACCAGGTCGTCCGGTCAGTTTGGTCAATTTTTATTTTAAAAAAATTCAAAACGACATCATTTTAGTAAAAAAATAAATAAAAGTCAACGGGTTGCAACCGGGTTTTTGACCGGGTTTTACCGGGTCAGCCGGGTCGCGGGTTAACCTGCCGGGTCGGCCGGATCCAGCCGAGTCATAGCTCATCCTATTTTTTTATCAACCCGGCCCAGTTCTAGTCCCGGGTTAACCGCCGGGCCAGGCCGGGTTTTAAAACACTGATTAAAAGCAATAAAAATAAAAGAAGAAATCGTGACTGTTGCTGGATAATTCGGCTGTCCCTACCTCCATTTGACGGCAAATACTAAAGTAACATGCAAGTGACCTACATTTAACAGAGATTTGAAAGCTGAAGTCACGAATTTCCTTTTTCTAAAGAGGTGTTATCATGCTGGTAATTTTAAGTTAAACTAATCAAGCTTACAGTTTATTTGTTTTTGTGTACAGTGAATTTTTTTGATTTAAAAGTGTTTTTGATTTTTTTAATTTTTAAGATTGTTTTGATAAAGAGATATTAAAAATAAATTATATATAATATTTTAATTTATTTTCAAATAAAAAATAATTGCTATCATGATTTCAAATACTATCTTAAATTAAAAAAAAATTTATTTTTTACTTTTTAAAGATAACAAGTTAGGAATACGATTTGATAGGATGATGAAAAAAAGGATGAACATATTATCTACTTGTGGGGGTATGCTATTTAAGCAAAAATTTAAGTAGAATAATTAGAAAAAAGAACAATCAAATGATAGATTAGATGGACAAATTGATGAAAGGAGATCAAAATAATAAGGTGGTATAGAGATACGAAACATATAGCATTTTAAGATCCAACAACTCTTTACATTGGACTAACTTCATAAACGATTACTCAAACAATTGCAAAACTTATGGCTAAAAATAATGCTTAGTTAGTTGTGTGTTACAAAGGTAATATATATATATATATATATAAAGAAATATGAAGGTAGAAGAAAATAATTTAAAAAAGGAATTTTCTTTCACAAAGCATGTATTAGAGGCTTTACCCTTATATAAAATTGTCAATCCTTGAATCATATGATGGATTGACTTATCTAAACAATCATGTAAGTCATTTTGAGTTAATGATGGTGTTGTATAAAATATTAGATGTCCTTTTATATAGGTTATTTTTACAATATTGAAAGGAAGAACATTGATGAGAATCCACATCGATGCATTAAAAAGCTTTCAAGATCTATTTGAATTATTTTTAATTCATTTTATCATGGGTAAAAGATCAGAGAAAGCTTATGTAACTATTATAAGTATAAGGCCAAAAAAAAAGAATTATTGCACGAGTTTATGACATATTCTATAGGGGAAAAACTTACAATAAAAGATTTGATAGTGCTAATAACTATGTGATCTTTAATCTCTATTACAAGTAGCAATGAGTTTCAAAATTCTCTGGCATTAAAAGAGCTTGAAACTATATAAGAATTTTTTTATATAAAAAAAAATTGAATGTTGTATGCACATTGAAGAAGTAATGGGTTGGTAAGGGCTAGAGTAAAGGAGGAGCTTTAGGGTGAAAAAAAATTTTAGATAGAAAAAGAAGAAGTTCATGGAGCAATGCACCCTTATATAGGAGAGATTACTAGAACATAAGGATTACAAAGAGATATAAAAAATCATTAAAAAAACAAACAAATGCCTTAGAATGTGAGCTAAATATATATATTTTTGGTGAGTAGAGAAAGAAAAAATGTTAATAGCTAGCCAGAATAACATGGAAAGGAAATGAGGGAGATGAGGACTATATCTTATATAAAAGGTTTAGACATTAAACAAAGCATTGTATATCACTAAGGATGAAATAAAAAATTTTGATTAGTTGAGAATTTTCCAAAAACTTTATCAATCATGATCCTCAAAAACAAGGTATGTGAAAAAAACTTAAAAAAAGAAAAGAAGATTGAAAAGGTCAACCACTATATAAAGACGATTATCATGGCCAAAATTAGGATAATGAATAATTTAATAGAAAGGATAGAATTCTGAATGAAAAGGAAAAGAGGAAAATGTTTGGAGAAAAGGTAAAAAAAGATAATAAATATAATTATTGGTGGCTTAGAAGTTAAGAATAGATGCATGATTAGAAGAAAATAGTAAAGTAGCCAACTCTAGTGCCTAGTTTGAGTAAGATAGCAAAAGTAAAGTCAAAAATCATTTTTTAAGAATAAGCTATAAAAACGTTCAATCACCGTATGATAATTTGATTATAATTTCATTCATCATCATAAACTTACAATAAGAAGAATATCAATAGACAATGTTAATGCTATTGATATATTTTTTATTATAAATGTTTTGAACATATATGACTTAGTAAAGTATAGATCAGATAAACTAGTGTATCATTGCAGGGATTTACAAGGGAAACATTCATACCATAATGATAATCATAGTACTAATAATAATGAATATGTAGACACCTATGATAGAATGCAATAATGTTGAATTTTTTAATGATGTAAAAATCATCATCATCATACAACATGATACGAGGATAATGTCACTTGATTACCTTTGCATATTATTGTTTACACACTATTAGGTGATGAAGCTCCTCGTTAAAAGAGGGATAAATAATTTTATGAGCATTCAGATGACCACTAAATAATTTTATTTACCAAACTCAAAGAAGGAAAAGTAGCACTTATTAACATATTAGATGTAAGATAAGAAGATGACCTATAAAGATCTATCTCAATGAAAAATTAATAATGTAACTCGTATATAAAAAGGATTTAAAAAAATATATGAAACAGGAAATGAAGTTAAAGTCCCTAATTTAAATCAAGATTGACATTTTTAAAAGAAAAATTTATGGCACTTTCGCATGGAGCTAAGAGATATACTTAGAATTCCAAAGAAAGTAATCACTCATAAGCTAAGTTTTAAAGAAGAGTACAAATCAGTAAAGTAAAAAAAACAAGAAAAAGAGTTGGTTTATAAAAGATAGAAGGAAAAAAAATTAAAGAGGAAGTTAATAAATTATTAAGTGTGGGTTTTATTAGATAGGTTGATTGTTCTAAATGACAATTAAATATTATAATGGTAAAAACAAAACTATTTGCAAATAGAGGGTATATATAAATTTCACTAATTAAATGAGGTATACATGAAGAACACCCACTCCCTAGAATTGATAAGTTAATGAACAACACCATAAGACATGATTCGATGAGTTTTCTAAATGTGTTTTCAAGATGTCACTGGATAAAAATAAAAAAAAGTTTATTAGAAAAGATTGTCATTTGTCACAAACAGAAACCTACTGTTATTAAGTAATGTTATGCTACCTAAAAAATATATGGGTGACTTATAAATAAAATGTTTAGTATAAACATTAGTAGAAACTTGTTATACATATATAGATGACATGTAGTTAAAAACATTTAGGTAAAGAATCATGTAATAGATTTAAACTGTATTCTTGATTATAAGAAAATATAATATAAATATAAAAAAATCATTCAATACGAAGTCGAAAAACATTTTGGGTTTTATATATACCTTGTAAAAGATAGAGGTCGATCTTAAAAAGATTAAAGCAACACACGACGTAGCAATGAGATCAATGAATGAGGTCTAAAGGTTAACAAGTAGAATAATAATGTCTTGATCAAGATAGCCATTTGATTTTCATCATTTTTCAAATTATTAAGAAAGGTTACAAAATTCAAATGGTTTACAAATTGCAAAAAGTTATTTGAAAAGGTGAAATAATACTTAGAAAAACCATATATGTTGGACTAGCTAGTCATAAATGAAGTTTTATACATTCATTTGGCAATGATTACTAAAGTTATTAATGTGGTATTGGTTTGAAAAGGTATTAGAGAATAAAAATCTAGTTTATTAAGTTAGTGAAATGATAATGAAACCTAAACAAAGAGATATTTTGACTAAATAATGTGTTAGAACTCTTGATAACATTAAGAAAACTAAAGCTCTATTTTCAAGCCCATATCACACATATATTGATCAATTATCCATTTAAAAAAACCCTATTATACATTATAAGCCATGAGCTATTATAAAAGGATAGACATTAATATAGTTCATAACATAAATGAATTCCAAACATTAGGGAGTTTTATAGTTATGTCATCAAGTCACATAATTAGTGGAGTTGAAATTATTTCAGTTTGGTAGAAATTTCCCTCAATATAATATGGGATATGATTTAGATTCAAAACAATAAATAATAAAGCATAATATAAGATGTTAGTTACAAGTCTTATGATTTTCATGAAATTGAGTATCTATAATCTTAAATTGTACATCAATTATAGTTGGTAATGAATAATAAGTTAAATGGAACATTTATTTTATGAAAGTTGAAGATATGATAAAGAAACTAAAAGTTTTTTGTATAAAATAAATCTTAAAACAAAAAAATATATAAATAAATGCATTAGAAGTTATTTTCAACACCAAATATCAACTTTGAAAATCCTAAATTGGTAAAACGAGTTTTGTTCTTGAGCATAGAAGGAAGGTTGATAGTAGAAATTCAATGAGGATCAAGCTAGATTGATCCCATTAACAACTATCTAAAAAATAAAATCCCAGATAAAAATGATACAAAACATGTTAAAAAGCTTTCACTCAAGATAATATATTATATGATTATAGATGATATAGTGTATAGGTTATTAATTACTCGATCGTTGTTATAATGTTTTATCAAAAAATAAGTAAATTATGCTATAAATAAGGAGTATAAGAGTATTTGTGGTAATCATCTAGCAGACTGAATTTGGTGAAGAAAATTATTAGATAAGGTTTTTACTGGCTTACCATAGTTAAATATTGTTTGGAAAAGGCAACAAAGTATTTGGTAAGCTAAAAGTTTAGAAATTTACATCACAACCCCATATAGGAGCTATGAAGTCTAAAAATACCATACCACAATAAAGGATAAATGTATTGAGGCTCTTTTTACCATCACCTGAAAAAAAAAAGTTTATAATGATAGTGATTATTTATTTTACCAATAAGGCATAAGATAAGGTTATATCTAAAATTATATATATATATATATATATATATAATGACAAAAGAGTTTGCGAGGAAGAACACAATAAGCATATTTTAAGTTCTCTTTGTATTTGGTAGTTGTTAATGAAAGATGATTTAATAATTATAATTTCAAAATTTTTATAAAAAATAGATCTTTGACTAAAGTTCATTTCACATCAATAAATAAGTTGAAACAAGCTCATAATAAATAAATATTGAATGAATTGAAAACCAAATTTAAAGCTCATAATACTTTTTTAAAAGTAATACTTTTTTTTATTATAAAACTTATAATACTTGTAGTAGTACTATTAATAGATGTTATGCAATGTATTTGTGTATATGAAAATGAATGAAATAGAAAAATATAATGAAAAAATTATTTCATAGATAAATCTTTCATAATAAATATATGTTGCTACTACTTGTCAATTTGATCTTTGCCATAAAATGTCATTAGCCATTAATTTATTTTTCATCAAATGATATTATTAACTATCAATTTGATCATTGTCAAATGATATTATAAACAACTAATTCGGTCTTTACTAAGTTATATCATTAATCATTGATTTGATTTTTATTGGATGGTGCCTTATCGTTTGGTATGCTCTAAATATTATCTCTGGAAATAACTTATTTGATTGTCACTAAATGGCATTCTTAGCTAACGATACAACTTTTATTAAATGTTATTTCTATGTATAATGCTTTTCATTTCCAATAAATGATAAAAAAAACCAACCATTAGAAAATTCATTCGCATATAAAAATGACAAAAAAATATATTAACAAATAATATAAAGTACGTCATTACAACAAGATATATTTATAAATACTAATATACAAAAGTTCTAGTATAATTTATGACAAGAGCAAAACATTATATTAAAATGATGATAATCAGGCATCAACAATGTTATTTTCACCTTTCACCCACCCTTATTACTATAAATAAAAAATCTTCTTCTCTCCATCATCTCCTTTATTTTACCTTAATGAGCCGATCTTGAAAAAAGAATCATGAATTGTCAAATCCTTCATATCATCTATGATATTCTGATCATTTTCATTAGTGTGATTGACTACTCTCACGTTATAACCCTTGTAGGGGAAGAGGGGTATAAAAATTTATGAGATCCCATATTAGAAGCGAGTATTTAGAGCCAGGGCCTTATAAGCGATGCTAGTTGCCAATATGTTGGACGCGTTTTGGAGCCATGCGTGACTGTCAGGAACAAAACCGTGAGGGAGATATGGGTCGAAACCCGAAAATAGGTGGATTGGGAGGCCTAAAGCAAGCAATATTCGACATGTTAGGTTGGGCTGTTACAAAATTAACATTAGAATCAGAGGTAAGGCTTAAAACAAGAAAGATAAGTCTTACATAAGGAATTCTGAATAGTGAAGACTGGACACTTGGTGAAAAAACCAAATCATGCTCTCATTAGAAAACTTAGTCATCTTTTTCTTAAAAACATTCATCTACTTATGTCAAGCAGTCTTGTATTTAATGATCTTCATTATAAACATAACTTGATCATTTTTCAAATTAGATAATTTTTTCTTGTAATCTTGTACTCGGATTTTGTAATGGTTGATTGAAGACTTTGAACTTTCCAAGCCAACTTTTAAGTCTAAAAACTAATATTTTTTTTCCCAACAAATCTTGTAAGGATGCCACCTAATAGTTGAGAGTACAAGATTGTTCTTATAAAAAGACATGATGCTTATGCATTTTAAAAATATTAAATGTCCTTTAAGAAAATTAAATCAGCAAATTAAACAATAAATAAATAGTAGCAATAAAAACAAGAAAAGAAAATTGCTTACCAAAGTAAAAAATTTGATAGTATTATACTCATGTCAAACTATATTTGACACTATATCATGACTCAATTGCATGGCGTAAAGGCATTCGATAAAAACATTATAGTGGCTTTATATTTAATAATTATATCATTGAATAATAAGTCTCGTAAAGGGAAGAAAGCTTCATTTACTCCTTTATCCTATTCATTAGAGAAAAAAAAAGTACCAGCATGAGCCAACTATTGATTTTTTTTATTTGCTACATGCTTTTTAAACCATAAAAATATGGTTAGCTTGTATATTCATTATGATCATCATGATTGTATCTATAATATCCACAATGAAGACAATAGAATCAAATCTCATGTTTATATAATCTAAAATATATCTAAAATTAGAATTAACAAAACATAAACAATAAGATGTAAATAAAAATTAAAGAAAAGATTAAAGCAAATAAAAGAAAAGTGAAAAAATAAAATATAAATGGATTTATACTTTATGGTTAATAGAAAAGATGAGAGGAGTGTATTTGGAAAAACATCAAATTAAATGAAATACACATTAACTATTTTGACCAGGTAAAAAAAACAACATTCTCCTAATCTTAATCAACCTCGTAACTTATTTTTCAATCAATATGAGGATAATATATATATATATATTTATATTTATTTAGAGATCTCCAAATTAAAGGTAAGAGGCACTCTCCGTCTAGTTGATTAATAAAAATATGATGCATTTTTCAAAAATTAAAGATTTTGAGAATCTTTCTTGGAGCACATTGGCCTGTATTTTTTTAGCTTAAAAATAATAAATGCTAACACAATTTCTAAAACTAACAAGATGATAGAAATGATGCATCAAGGGGCTTGACCTAGTGGTAGAAGGAGCTTGTTTCCTTTCACTGCACCTGAGTTCGGGTCCTAACGTGCACGCTTGTCAACCTCGCGGTGCTTTACATGCTTACTGGATTTGCAGGGTATTCAATAGGCTATGGAGATTAGTTGTGGTACGCGCAAGCTGGCCCGAACACTCTACGTAAATAATAAAAAAAAGATGATAGAAATGATGTATTAAGTGAAGTAAGCATAGATGATCGAGATGATGATAAAATAAAATTACATAAAAGAAAAATAAAAGCCAACGCTTTAAGGCTAATAAAGCGGGAATATACTCATTTAAAAATCACATTACTATAGAATGGAGGAGGTAACAGAGTCCTCCCATCCAAAGTTTTCTTGAGACAAAACACCATCTTTAAAAGAAGTTTTTAAGAATTAGATCATTTGATCAATCAACGAACATTTAAGAAATAGAAATATGTCTTACTAAAACATTATAAACAAAAATAAAAATGACATGCTTGTAAGAAATGATAAGGGATTCATCCATAATTTTTTTTTAATATCATTATCTAAACGATCGAAGTCAGAGGAAGGATAGTTAGAAAAAACAGTAGAATATCAATACAATTTATAAGCTTCTCATCTATGAACCCCAAAAATAAAATTTGTTCATAAAAAATAGAAAGCTTGTGACCCATGGGTATTTGTCAAAAGTCTAGATCATTATCCTCGTATAAATGAAAGGAGAAGGAAGCTAAAGGCAGAGTAATCAAGCTAGAAGGATTTTTTTTAGGATCACTCATTTAATAAAATGAAAATGAGAAAATAAACATATTTGAAAAATAAAATTATAAAATGATGAATAAATTATGGGGCTTTAAATGTTTGCTAAAGGAAAATTCAAAAACACAATCATGACGAGGAGGAGAAAAATAAGAAGAATTTTTAGTTTTTTAAGTAGAAAAGCCATAACCACAAGTGTGGATTATAAGCATGGAAGCTTACACTCTTAACACTTATTCCATATATAAAAAAAATAAATAAAAAATAAATACAAGAATATATAAATTTCCAATTACAATGCATCATTTTAGAAAAAAGTGATGGGTTTTTTCCAGGGTGGTAGCTAATGGTATATAGATGCACGACCCTTTCTAATAATAGGACTATAATATCCTTAGAAAAATGAACGTTCGAGATATAATTATGAAATAAGAAACAGGGAAATAGTTAGGTAAAAAAAATATAGTAGTACAAAAATACTTATAAGAAAAGAAATAAGAAATATAATACTTTTTTTTTTTAAAAAGGGACTAACTGGATGTAGGATTTTTAAAAGATTGAATTGGACAAGTTAGCAATGATACAAAAATTCTTCATCGTCCTAATTAATATGTTTTACACCCGTGGACATACATATTAATTTGTTAGTTCTAATATTATTATATATTTTGAAGTATTTTATTATTATATTAATATTTATTTGTATAACAACAATGAAGTGTTATACTAGTTTAAATTTTTAATCTTTCATGTAAAAAGTTCTCATGCAAATGGAAACACTTTCCTTCTTTATGTTGATTGATTTTCTAAAATAAAGTTAAGTATAGAAATGTTAGGAAAATATTTCCCCGAAAAAAGTAATTTTTGACGAACAAAAAAGGCTTTGCTTTGTAATAAGATGATTTAAAAGAAAAAAATTATTTAATAAAGTTATAGTTTTTCTTTACTTCGTGTTATGATTGTAAAAGACTTATCGATAATATATGAAGATTTTATATTACAATATATTTAAAATTCAAAAGCTTTATTATATAGGTTTTTATTATATATCAAACTCTTGTTATCACGTGTTTATAGTATATTTGTATATTATTATGAATTTATAAAAAAATATAAAAAAATTATAAAATAAAAACTATTAGAATCTACAATACTTTTTTAAAAAATTATAAAGATAATTTAAAAAAAATAAAAGAAAAAAAATTATATAGCAATTTATAATGATTTGTGAGCAAATATATACTTGTAATTCTCAACCAGTTTAATATTAAAAAAATCAAATTGACAAAGATAAATTTTTTTAAAAAATCATAAAAAAAAATAATATGAGAAATGATTATAGTAATTTATAATATTTTAAATAAAAAAAGTATAGAGTTGAATTCTTAACTAACTTAATATTAAAAAAATAAAAATAACAAAAATAATTTTAAAAAAATCATATAAAAAAATAAAAATCATAAAAAAAAAGACCCTTGTAGGGAAATACTATAAGTAATTTACAATATTTTATAAGGAAAACTATAGTTATAAATATCAACTGGTTCAATATTTTAAAAAATATAATTGATAAAAATAATTTTAAAATATCACAAAAAAACATAAAAATTATATAAGAAAATACTGTAGCAATCCATAATATATTTTAAAAAATATATAAAAAAATTATAGTAAAAAAATCATAAAAAAAACTTTATAGTACTCAATAATATTTCAAATAAAAAATTATAAAATTAAATTTTTAATCAGTTTAAAAAAATAAAAAAATTATACAAGGATAAGTACAGTAATTCCCCACGTATTCCTGAGTATTAGGTAATTTTTGACCACACAATTTTTTAAATTTTACCCAACATATTTTTCATTGGTTTTGAAGAAAAGCTAAAAAAAAAAAGGGAAAAAACGCTCGTTTGCTTACCGCCCTCTAAAGGACCGTTGCGGGAGAGAGGGAGAGAGAGAGAGAGAACCAAGAAAGAAAATTTGTGTCCCCTCTGTAATTTCGAAAGCCGAGGTCAATAATTTTGACCAGACTGCATAGATCCCTCTTAATTTTTTCATCCTTTATCTACAGCCCAAGCACCCCGCATCTTCTTTTCACAAAACTTTGCCTTTCGTCTCTTTCTCTCTGTTCGATGGTGTGGTTTCAGTGATCATGGCTGTAGAGCTCGTGATGGGTTACAGGAACGATGGTTTTGCAATAACAAGTAAAATGGAAGAAAACGCAGTCCAAGAAGCGGCTTCAGGGCTCGAGAGTGTTAACAAGCTAATTAGATTACTGTCACAGAAAAATCAACAAAATCTTCATCAATCTTCAACTTCTACCTCAAGAACTTCCATGGATATGGAAATAGACTGCAAGGCTGTTGCCGATGCGGCCGTTTCTAAGTTCAAGAAAGTCATTTCTCTTCTGGGTCGTAACAGAACTGGTCATGCTCGGTTTAGAAGAGCTCCTGTTTCTACTCCAATTAACCAGAGACAAGAACTAAGTTATCAAGTTCCTGAAGCTAACGCTAAGGTTTATTATGCCACACCAATCCAGCAGATTCCTCCTCCAGTTCTTAACCAAAATCACTATCCTATTCCTGTGCCAAAGAATGAGGTGATGGAGAGGAAAGATTCGGCAACAACTACTATAAATTTCTCTTATTCAGCTGGGAACTCCTTTTTGTCTTCATTGACTGGTGATACTGATAGCAAACTGCCATCATCTTCATCAGCTTTTCAGTTTACAAATGTTTCTCAGGTTTCCTCAGCTGGAAAGCCTCCTTTATCTACATCTTCTTTGAAAAGAAGGTGTAGCTCTGAAAATCTGGATTCTGCTGGCAAGTGTGGCTCTCCTGGTCGCTGCCATTGCTCCAAGAAAAGGTACATATCTCTCTCTCTCCCTCTCTTTCATGATTATAATTCATCTGTCTCGATTTTTAGAGTTATTTATCCTGGATTTGTATTCAGTTGGATATATATGTTTTCCATAGCAGAAGGATGAGATTGAAAAGAGTGGTGAGGGTTCCAGCAATCAGTTTGAAGATGTCTGATATTCCACCTGATGATTACTCATGGAGAAAGTACGGTCAAAAGCCCATTAAAGGGTCTCCACATCCAAGGTATGCTTCTTTCTTTTTCACATGCTTTTTTTTTTTAAGTTTTTCTAGTTCTATCTATGCTATGCTTGAGTCTCCAAATAATAGCTGTCTCTAACCATTTGATTTCCTACAATTCACACAAAGTCGGAGTGAATCAATGCCTACATTAAGAATAGAATTGACTCGCATAATGAAGTTTAGATTTTTGGGCAGAGGCCAGATAATATAAATATGCGTTAACAATACTCAGTTCGCAGAGGTGTCGTGCTGATGAGAATATATATTTCTTTTTGGGTTATTAATTTGTTCGACAGAGGTTACTACAAGTGCAGCAGCGTAAGAGGATGTCCAGCTCGTAAGCATGTGGAGAGAGCTTTAGATGATCCATCAATGCTAGTAGTTACCTATGAAGGAGAGCACAACCACACAATCTCAGTTGCGGAAACATCCAATCTCATCTTAGAATCCTCTTAACTAGATGATCCCTACCAACACCAAGCCAACGAAAGAAGTGCCAACAAACAGCACTTCTAAATGGTATGATCCTAGCTGTGGAATCAATCAGATGATCAACTCGGCTTTTTTCTCGAAGGAGATTAGTGGGTCAGTTCATTTGTTCATTTGCCTGTGAATTATGGGATTCTTGCAGCCCTCTTTTCCCCCCACTCTTGAACAGCTTTGAACCCATCTGATGATTATTTAAAATCTGAAAGAGGAAGGGATCGAGATGGTGGATTTGGTATTAGATTTCAAATCGATGTAAAACAAAGCTAGGTAGTGGGGGTTCTATTCCCTCTGAATTATTATTTTTTTTATAAAAAAATTGCTTGCTTTATGCTTCGGGTTCTGGTTTCTGCCTTCTGGATGCGTACGTGTTACTTTTTCTTACATCATATTTGGATTATTATAAAGAAAAGAAAACATCATATTTGGATTATTATAAAGAAAGAAAAGCGCACAATCAAACAATAGCAAAATAAGTGGACGAACATGTCGTGTTTGGGACGGTTGACCATAAGAAAGAGGTAGGCAGTTTCCGGTTGGGACGGCCATTTACACCCGTAGACGTACACACCTATAATTTTATTAGATCAGCCAGGGAGAGCGAGAGGGAGCTTCGAATGCAACTTCTCCTTTGGTGGCTTTGGATTATAGCTACGGCGAGAAAATCTTCAGACCTTCAAAGAAATTTGTTTCGACCATCACGTGGGTTCTCCCCGACAAACAACTCTCATGTGAAATCCAATCCCATCCCAAGATAATAGATGTATTTTAAATCATTTTTATTTAAAAATTTATTATAATAAAAGATTTTAACTATTTGTTATCTCAACACAATGATGTAAAAATAGATAAAAAACTAATTTAAAACAAAAGAATAAAGAATAAAAATTAAGACTAGATTGATTGAGTTGGGAAAGATGAGGGATGGTTCTGGAAGGGCTTGAAGCCTGAACGACACACCAATGTGATGAGAAATCAAGATGGCAAAGTCAAAATGGGTGGGTGGGAGAATTGATAATTTTCTTGTCATCGAGGGCCCTACAATGTTTACTAAATTGTTCTTTGCTTTGCCTTCGCTCAACGTCAACGTTGCTGTGCTGGAGGGTCCCCCCTAAAGTCATCCATCATTATCGTTTCGTAAATCCACGCATATGCTCCTTATCTATTGTTTTTTTCCGAGTGTTTTTATTTAGAAATACGTTGAAATAGTATTTTGTTTTCAATTTTTTTAAATTTATTTTTAATACCAGTATATTAAAGTATTTAAAAATATAAAAAAATCAATTTTATTCACAAAAATATTTCTCAACCACGAGAAAAAATCATGTTATTATTTAGGGTGGAAAGCAGGAAAAAAAGAGTCGAGAAATGGTGGGTTTGTTTCAGTTCACCGTGTTGTGTAAGGCAAAAGCTAAATAGATCTTGGGTGTGTTCCTGACGCCTGTCTCTTTGCGTACGAGCATAGAGAATCTCGCAACTCTAGCCGGCTAGCCAGCAGACTGATAGCCAGGAGACCATCTCAAAACTTTCTGTTCGTCTGACTGTGGGGTTTTATTTTTCCCCCTTCGTTCATCAAGTTGCTGCGTTGTCGCCTTGGCTCTTCTTCTTATTATTATTATTATTATTATTATTATTATTTCCTGTTTGAAACTTTGTCTTTTGTGTTTTATTTTTGGATGTACAAGAGATTAGTAACAGTTATTTTTTAAATTATTTTTTATTTAAAACTATGTTAAAATAATATATATATTAAAAACTTATTTTTGATATTAACTTATAAAAAAAAATTAAAAAAATACAAAAAAATAATTTAAAGTATGAAAAAATATAAAAAAATTTAAATTTTTTTAAAGTGTAAAAATAAAAAGAGTCAAATTTCTTTTTTCATTGCCACTCTTGCTTACTCGATGGTCTATATGCGTGTATATATATATTTTTTTATTTTTCTAATTAAATTAATTGATAAATAATAATTGGATAAATAATAAAAATAAGGTAATATTTGATATGCTAAACAATATCGATTGGACTTGACAAGATTAAACTCATAGTTTTTAAACCTGGCCCGGTGTTCAGCCCGGTCTAAGACCCGGGTTTCGGGTTTTGACCGGGTCATCCGGGTCAGCCGGGTCAATTTTTATTTTTAAAAAAATTCAAAACGATATCATTTTAGTAAAAAAATAAATAAAAGTCAACGAGTTGCAACCAGGTTTTTGACCGGGTTTTACCGAGTCAGCCGGGTCGCGGGTCAACCTGCCGGGTCGGCCGGGTCCAGCCGGGTCATAGCTCATTCTATTTTTTCATCAACCCGACCCAGTTCTAGTCCCAGGTCAGCCGGGTCCCGGGTTAACCCGTCGGGCCGGGCCGGGTTTTAAAACACTGATTAAACTGGACTAGATAAATAACTGTTATATCTTATGTTTAGTGTATATTAGACTAAACTGAATAATTTATTTTATTTTATGTTAGGTATATATTAGACAAGAACAACATACGACAATAACAATAATACGTATATGTCTTGTCTAATGTTTGAAGTGTAGATTATAATATATTGTTTTCTACATTAAAATTTAAAGAAAATATTTAGCATGATTAAAAGGTTAATGTTTTGTTCTAAATACAAGAGTATTAAAGTATAAAATAACCCGGTAAGACTAGGATCGAATCACAGAAAATTTAACTATATAAATTATAAATGATGATGATGATAATGATGAGTTAAAAAAGACTTTGAGATGAAAGTTTAATGTGAAGATTAAATAATGATAAAAATAGTTGTCAAAATTATAGAATTCACTAATGGTATTTCAAATAAATATAATATAATTTTTTTTATTACTTAATTGGAAATTACATGCAAAGAAGGTTCCAATCAGATGATTTGTCATTAATAACTTATTATAAATTGTTAATATGATCAAATTAATTATCTTATTTAAATAACACCAAACTTTTAAATATTGTCATAAATTCATGATGTTAACAACAAGTCAAGTTTCTTTCATAGTACAGATGTAGGTTATACCATATGGTTGGCTATGAAAGTGCCAAACATTTGTTATACCAAGTGTTATATAACACAAATTTAGATTAATCATTTAACAAGTAAGATATTAAGAATTAATAAAATAAAAATGATAAGACAGATTAATAGTAAGTTGTTTACGTTATAATCATTGAAGTCTATATTAAGTTTATATTATACTTATCCCAAGTGAAACTTTCTCACCTTTACATAATAAACTTAACTAAACATTATGAATAAGAGAAATATAAATAAACAAGATGATAATATAATTATATAAGTATAGTAGAGGAAATGAAAGGTATAAATAAGATATTAATAAAACTATAACATCAAATAAAACTAAAACATTAAAACTACAAAGAAAGAAAGCAAGAAAGGAAATGATCTTGATATGAAAACCAAGATGTCTAAATACATGGCAAATACCTTTTTTTATCGATCAAAATTTAAAACTATTATTTAATGATTAATTGTTGAGTGGGTGACCACATCTTGATTTAGTGACAATCATTATCTTCTTGTTCAAGCAAAACATCATGCTAACATCATAATTTAAATAGATGATTTTCATGAAAGTTTTAAAAAATTATCTCAGCTTTTCAATATAAAAAGAATAGGTGCATTTGAACTACTAGAACTCGAGATATGATTTAAACATTGAACAATATTTGGGCTATAGGACAAATTCAAACTTTCTCTTTTGATGCTTAGAATTGAACTTCTATATGGCAGAATTGAGTCTTGAACTTTTCATAAGTGTTTTAGACCTATATTTTAACTTTCTAGCTATATAAACTAAATTGAAATCCAAGATCCATAGCTTCAGATATGACCCAATGATTGAACAATGTTTTAGTTTGAACTGAACCAGCATATCTTCTTTAAGCTTAACTCTTTCTTTGTCTTCTTAATTTTAGTAATTAAAATCATCAATCAATCCCTTGAATTATGTCATAGGCCTGTATCTAAGGTGAATATTTATTATAAATTAAAGGTATTTTATAATATTAGACTTGTTATTATAAAACATGATATAGTTAGGGAGTTATTAATACTTTAAGTGCAAAATGATAATATAAAACCATGATAAAAATATACTTTTAAATACTAATCAATATTTAACTACAAGGTCAAGGTAAAATATAAAAAAATTTATTTTCCCCTTAATATATATTACTATCAAATTTATATATTTTAAAAAATAATTAGTTATTATCTTTTATATTGAATATTAAAATTAATAATATTATAATAACTTTAGTTATAAAACTCGGATTGGCTTAAAGAGTCGACCTAGTACCCATTAAACTCAGACCTAGATTAGTTGAGGTTTAAGAAAAAGAAAAGGAAGGGTTGATCAAACTAGACCTGGTCGAAAACCTGGTTTGACCTATGACCTGTTCGACTATGGATAAAACACGAGTAAAAAGTGAGTTGATTTTTATTTTATTTTTAGTCAAAGTGAGGTTGCTTTGATTCTTTTCCTAAAAAAAATTAAGTTATCTTGAATTGACCTTCTCGACTTGTAACTTAGGCCTTTCCTTGGTTCAATCTTTAAGTTAAGTTCTAAAACTATAACAATAATTATTTTTATCCTTATCTTGACCCGATTCAACCTTGATTGACCTTTCCAACCTATGAATTGAGCCTTGTCTCAAGTTTACCCTCAAGTCGAGTTTTAAAATTATAATAATAATTATTTTTATTCTTATCTTGAGTTGAATCAACCTAGGTTCACCTTCCCAACTCATGACCCAGACTTTGCCCCTAATCGATCCTTAATTGAGTTTTTAAAATTATGATAATAACTATTTTTATTTTTAGGTTGACTCGAGTCAACAATTAACTTGGCATGTGATCTAGACCTTGTCTTGAGTCAATTATTAATTCAAGTTTTAAAATTATGATAATAACTATTTTTATCCGTATATTAACCTGGGTAAACCTAAGTTGACCCTTCCAACTCGTGACTCGGATTTTGTACTTGGTTAACCCTTAAGTCATATCACCACTTGTTAATTAAGTTGATATGCTAATAATAAAGGTTTGAGTTTAAGAAACAAAAAAGAGAAAAGATTGACCTGATTTGACCTAGAAAAAATTCATGTTTACCCGTGACCCAAGTAAAACCTGTTAAAAACTCATTAATGTTTTTCTTTTAATTTATTTTCTCATTTTGTTCTTTTTTTAAATAAATGATTTTATATCAAGGATAATATAGTTCTTTCATAAATAACAACTCTTGTACAAAGAGTTGGCTAAGCTTATCCTACCCTTTTTAGTGAGATAAAAACATCTCTGTTAGAATAACAACCTTAGACATAACAAAAATTGATTTTTATATTGTTTAAAGGTGCACCAAAATAACTTCATAAGAAATTTATCATGTCCATTCATCTATGAGCAACATACTTAAAGCATTGGCATTGAAGTTCCAATAAATTAAAGTTGCTCTTTCATTTTTTATGCCATGTTATCATTCTTTGGTTCATTGTGTTTTTTTTTTCTTTCGCATATACATGCTTTAGTCCTTTAATATTTTTGGCTTACATTGTGCCATTTTAATTTTTCTTCCTTTTACCCTTTAACTTGTTTTAAAATTTTTTGGCTCTTCAAGTGTAGCTACTTTTCGTACTTCTATGGTGGTATATGAGGTTTTCGATAGGCTTTTTCTCATTTATTTAGCTTCAAACCTAACTTCATTGGATTATAAATCTTGTTAATTTTTTTTTTCCAAATAATCTAAAATAAACTAAAATAAGTTATGAATATGCTTAAAATTATATTAGATAATTTATGGCATATATTAGATTAATATAGGAGAAAACACATAGCTTAGATAACATTTCATTTAAAAAGATGCAGAAAGTGTAATGTTTATCTTCCTTTAAGAATAATCAACTCATCCAAATCTCTAAAGCCAGTGAATAATTTAGTATTCATTGTTCTCTTTAATTAAGCATAATCAACTCATTCAAATCTCTAAAACTAGTGAATAATTTAGTATTCATAGTTCTCTTTAATTACTAGGTGAATACTCTATTTTTTCATATTTCCTTTTAGTTTTGTAGAGTCCTATTTTTATCATCGTGTGACATAACATGTATCAAATTACAAGCATGCCAGGTATCCTAAACTAACCATGGTTTTGTTTACTTAAAAAGTGTTTGTTTTTGTGTCAACTAGTGAGTTTGGAAAATACAACAAAAATTTATAGTTTTGTTAAACTTTAAACCACAGTTTTAGAAATGTGGGACCCTTTGATTGTTGTGGTCCAACCACAAGTTCATAAGAAGTAGGTCATGCATGCTTTTGGAATTAATTTAAAACCACAATTGTCTATCCATCAATAACTTTTGATGAAAATAAAAAAGAACTATTGTAGTAGTGACTTAAATAACCTTATCATTTTCCCAATTAGCCTCCCATTCTTTTCTTTTCTTTTTTCTCTGATTAACTCTGGTCCTTCACACCTTTTGGCCTTAGTTCTCATATGTTTATCATATGAACATTCCTAGGTGACAATTTATTTTTCTCCAAATAACAAATCTGTACATTAAGGAAAAAAAAACCAATCAACAAAAATAATAGTAATATCCTTGAAATCCATCCACTAAATCTACCTACCTTTTTGTCTTCATCTTTATCGTGTTAGCTTACCTATATGATTTACTTCAACAAATCTTAGTAAGCTAGGTATTGTATGCATGTCATATCTTATACAAATATTTATCATACAAAATCAATACCTTTTTCATTGTTTTGTTGAGTCTCTACTTTTGGTTGTCTTGCTGCAATGAAAGTTGTTGCCTATAACTCTTATAATTCACCAAGAAAAAGAAAGCCTAGATCATAAAATCAATTTCAATACATTAGAGATTGTGAGATAGGTAATCCAATTTTTCATCCAAAATCCCTTATTCAAAACTCTTTACAAATTGAAATTAATTATGCTATATAGATTAATGATTACATTACTTGATGTTTATTAGTGATTGTGTATTTTATATAGATTAATGATTACATTACTTGATGTTTATTAGTGATTGTTTACAAAATACACGCTCATTTTATTTTGTTTTCAATCTAATACTAATTTTATTCATGTCACCTAATAAATATTAATTTTTTGGTTCTCCTTTTGACCATAAACATCATACATAGATTGATAAAAATGTTTAGAGGAATTAATTTGAATAAATCTAAGGTAATAATATGCTTATGGTTCAACTTGGGCAACTAAACATGAAAACTGGCTAAGAACAAGAAAAAAATGTGAAATAAGGTATATGATGTAATTTAATGTTCTTTTCCTTTAGCTTTATGTCTGTTCAACTCTTTTATGCTAATTTGTGTTTTTGTATAAGTGAGATGTTGATTATGTGTAAATCTTTGACATTAATTTTGGGTATATTTTGCATTTGTTATTTCAACCAGACTAGATGAGATATGATAAAAGTTCATGATAATAATTTCATTATTTTTAATTTTCATTACAAGTTATTTTTTAATTTAAGTTCCAATGACTAATACAAATAACTAATTGTTAAAATTCATAGCCTATGTCACTATTGTGTTGTGTCAATGTTGTAGTTTGATAATGTCTAGATAATGCTTTTCATAGTTATCATTGATTGCTTATAAAATACCAACTCATCATGTTACAAGGCTATTTCTTAATATTATTAGATTTGGTATAATAAAAGTTGTTGTTTTTATCATGCTTCTTATGTTATATGTTTTGTAATGCTTACCTTTTGTATTTATTTGCAATAAATTATTTTGTTATTATTTTTATTTGATGACAATTTTATATGATATTCCACTATTTTTATAAATGTGATGTGCCATTTTTTTATTTTTTGATAACAACATTGATGGTTGTAACTGTATTAAGCCTTTATCAATGTCTTACACTACTTTGTTTCACCCTTTATCATTACTTTTTTTTCTTCAATATCTTTCCAAAACACAACTACATTTAAACATGATTGTCCTTAACTCTTTTTTCACTCAATTTGAATATGCTTATTTTTAATGATTGCTTTGTAGCTAATATGTTAACCATTTAATCATTTCTTAGAAATATCATATTACAACTAAGAATAGGGAAGATTCTCAAGGTCAAGATAATTCATGTTACATAATTTTTATGATATTTATATCAAAGAAATTGAGTAAAGCATGGACATGCATTCATATAAGCACAAGTAAAGAATGAATAGGATGGAATAAATAAAAATTGAAGGATATGAAAAAAGTTAATCTTTGTAACTATAGTTGGTTGAAGTTGTAAATTAAAAACAAATTCAGCAATTAATGAGTGATGGAAATCCAAAATCCTTGTTAATTTGTTGTTACTTTTGCTTTGTAATTACAATAAGCTGGTTATGTTTTTGTTTTATTCATTTTGATTCATTAATAACATTTATATTATCTATTGTAGAAATTAAGAGAGAAAGTTTAGGCATTCCAGTTTAAACTAGCATTGTATTGTAAATATAATATTATGTTTACAAATATTATTGCAACTGGAAATTTGCTTAGGCTCTATCTCAAGGAATTATGGTAAATGATGATGGATTGAGGAATAATGATAATGAGGATTTGAATCTTGAGGAAGAAAATCGAGATTTAAAGGAGCACAATTTACCAATTTTTATCAAGGATGTTAGCAACATTGTAGATGATGTTAATGTTAGAAATAGTAGTAGTAACTATTGTAGTAATGGGAACAAAAAAGTTACTTAAGAAACAATGCATAAAGAGAGATAAAAAAAAGGTTCATGAATGGGAATGCAACTTTTTTCACACCTAGATTGATTGATGGATAGTGTGTTTAGTAAGAGTGATTACTCATCCATTTCTAGGGATAAAAAAAAGATATAACTTAGAAGAGGTTCATGAATGGAAGTGTAACTTTTTTCACACCTAAATTGATTGATGAATATCGTGTTTAGTAAGAGTGATTGCACATCCATTTCTAGGGATAAAAAAAGGTATAACTTAGAAGAAGTTATGAAGAAGTTTCACTATATATAAGATGTTATATTTGACAATGAGTCATATGTGTTTTCTATAAAGTTTTTCTCAATTAAAAGTAGAAGAGAAATGCTGGTAGTAGCCATAAGTGACTAAGTAAGGATAAAAAATTCACATGGTTGAAAAAAAGGTTTGAGAAAAGATCAAACCTTAAACCATGAGGTTAGGGACAATCCTCTTATCTTTGTTATATAAATGTTATAGAAGCATATGTATTTATCTTTTTTTTATGAAGTTAATAAACACAAATGAAATGACTAATCAATTACTTTATATCTATTACAATATATATATATTAAAATTAATTAATCAATTTTATAAGGCTAAATATTAATAAAATGGAAGTAAAATTCCACTAAAATAATTCTTTTCCATTGTAAATATGGACGAACATTGGTTTGATGATCTACTTGATGTAAATCATGAAAATATTATGAATATGTTATAGAATATGTTTCCTCTGGCACTAGAAGTAACAATAGTGATATCGATAACAATAATGGTGTTTGTAATGATAGCAACATAAAAGATGATGATGACGACAATGATAAAAACAATGTTGACGAGGAAGCTGAGTCATATTGGCCAAGAGACTATGATCATCATAAACTGCTGTTGTGCACAACCGAAGCTTTTGTTATGTATTATAATAATTATATTTATAAAGAATAATATATGGTTTCTTAAAATATAAGAATGTGATATTTGAAGCAAATCTTGCATAGATGTAACGACGTTTTAAAGTCTTTACTTTGATTTAGAAACCTAATATGGATTAAAACCATTAAAGAGAATGAGTGTAATTAAAAAGGTCTACGTGTCTCCTTATACATTAGCATTAGGTGCTTTAATTAGGAAAATTCATGTGAGATTTCAATATTTTAGTAAAACTATTAGTAAATATTTTGAAGAAATTTTGTGATTTGTATGTTTGTTAGTTATGGAAATAATCATACCACAAGACCCATAATTTTTAAGCATACCATGAGAAATTGTAATGAATCCAATATATATGCCATATTTAATTGTAATATTAATGTAGTTGTATGCATGAATATTATTGACCACTTTTGAATTATCAACTTCAACATTTGAAATGATTTTTTTTTATAGTTGTTCTTTTTGTAGAATGGTATCGTAGAAAATCAAATATATACAATTTATTAAAAGAAAATATATACCAACTTAAAATATAATGATGACATGTAACTTTTATGTGCAAATTACATTTGTTTGAGCTATGCGGGAAGGTAGCATATACAATCTAAGGATTTTTCTGGAGACAATTCACAATCAAAATATCAGATTTCCAAAGCCATCAAACGGTATTGATGAAGGAACAATCTAAATGTTATTAAATTTGAATAAGTGTTTTTTTGGCCTATAATGAAAATTAAGTTATAATAAAAAATATATTATTGTAAGGAAGTATTATGCTGTCGATTTTGAATATCCAAATAAGTACGAATACTTGGGGCTATATAGACGTGAGATATATCATCTTTTAGAATTTTATCAAAAAAGCTACCAAAAAGTCAAGAATTATTAAATCAAATCCATTCTTTGATACAATGAGTAATAGAATGTACTTTTAGAGTTTGGAAAAAAAAAGGTGGAGAATTTTGCAGAACATGCATATGTTTCATTACAAAACACAAGTTTGGATTATTGTGGCATCAATGACACTACATAATTACATAAGAAGAAAGTCAAACAAAAATGTTACATTTAATGAGTTTGACCACTATCCAAATTTTATTCTAGATGATATTTTAATCGATATAGTTTCATGTTTGCAAACACATGGAAACCAAAGGGCTTCACATATGGATTACGTTTGTGATGACATTGTTACATGTTTGATGGAACAATAAAACCAATGCCCCCCCTCCCTATTATTGTTTTTCCTTTTTGTTAATTTTTTTATGTTAAAAATAAGAAATAATTTTTTTAGGTCATTTTTTGTATCACAACTATTCCAAATACAATTTTAACTAATCATATTGTGACATGCTTTTGGTCAAACAACATTTCCAACTATAATTTTAATCAAAATATTTCACCTAAACCAATCACAAGTAAAAGTGATTTTTTAAAAAAATTATTTTTTTTCAAATCACAACCACAAAACTATCATAATATCAAACATGATCTTAATCAAATGAATATTAAGATTTAAAAATAGTTGAGGGACATAATAAACCAAAACAATAGCAATTCTCATGATTGCTAGAGAGGTCAAAAAAACATAAACATCTCAAACAAAGTAAAAGATGGACAAAAGGAGAGTTCAAAATCTTTTTGAAAGAATTGAAAACTTAAAAATTTACTTTCAACACATTCAACTATTAATATGCCTATTTCAAAATCATTGATTATTTTCTCATCGAATTGATGTTGATGTTGTTTAAAAAAAATAAAAAAAATGAGAAAATAAATAGATTAAAAAAAAATGGACAAGGGGTCCAAAAGTACAAAAGAGAAAAATAAAGCACTAAAGTGAATTTAAGGTTCTTGGTCACCAAGTTTCTTAGGGACCAAGCATTAGGAAAAATATACAAAATTATTTTGACTATAAATAGTAAGAAACTCTCACATAAAAAAAGGAAGGGAGGGGGAGGGGAGGCTATAATCAAGATAAGAACCTAAGATAGAGGATAAAAAATATACCTGAAAAAAAAATAGCTCCTCTCTCACACAAAAAAACCTAACAACCCTTTTTTTTTACATTAGCCACCAACCATTCATAAAAGAAAAACAGAAGAAGTCCTCACTCTTTCTATCACTCTTCACCATCCTTTATTATTATGCACAAACTTCCATAAAAGTTGATCTTTCTTCTATAACGCTATAACCATTATAAGTTCAACCAATTAAAAATCAGTAAACTCAACCTTTATTTTCAAACCAAACCATTGGCCACTAACAAGTAGGAGTGCCAATCACTGTAACAACAAATTTAGTAATATCAAGCCACCATGACACCACCACTACAACAAGAGCTTCACTAGCCGTCATTGACATAAAAAGAACTAGGATTCTTGCTCATCTTTTTAAACAAGACAAAAAAAACACAAAGAGAGATATAAACATAAAATAATAAGCCATATCCAACAACCAAAAACCTTACCTTTCTTTTATCATGCACATAAGACCTTAGAGGTGCAAAACATCTAGTGAAAAGAGAGGGTTTTTAGAAATCCATAACAAAAAAAGAAGAAGGGAGATAACAAGAAAAAAGGGATTAACAAAATTTAAAGAAAGGAAGTTGGTTTAATGTGTTGACCTTTAGTTCATATATTTATAATATATTTGGTTGAGAATAAATTTTAAATAGGATTTATAAAAAGAATCATATCAACAAGCATGAATGATTTTATAAAAAAACCAATCAAGAAATTCAATAACAAGCAAAGTGAAAAATTTGTTTTCATATTCATTTCAATGCTATATTGTAAATCTTTATATTTTATCTTGATAGCACAAGTAAAATGAACTTACACACTTTACTATATATACGTTAAAAAAAGATTGATAAATAATATGGTATAATCTAAGATAGACAATTTAAAGAATTCACCTAGATTAATATGTTAAAATTAAAATTCTATTTGAACCGGTCAACCATTTGGTATGAACAAATAAAGTGGTCGACCGTTTATTCATATGTGATGAATATTTAGGAATTCTATAGAAACCAATTAATCGATTAGCTTGACCAATATAAACCGGTCAACCATTTGAGTCGTTAATAAGACTGTAACAACTATAAATGACTAATTTTTGCTAAAGCCACACACACACACACACAATTACAAAGTTTGAGAAGGACTTTAAACATGCATATATATATATATATATATANATGTGTATAAAAGACAGAGTCGATATATATATATATATATATAAGCTGTTATAAGTGCAAAAACACTACAAAAACATCAATTCTTGATTATACTCAAATTTATACAACTAAACCTTCATAATCTAGCATATGGGTATACATTCTCATTCTCACTATATTTAAACACTTTCTAATATTAAAAATGTTATCTTATGTGATATTAAAATGCTAAAAGTTTCAATCATAATATGCATTTTACTAAGAGAGTAATTTTTGATAATAAAAATCACACTTGTAAAATTTTGAGAGTTAGAGAAAAACTCTTGGTTTTGGTAAGGTATTTTCACCAAGAACAAAAATCATAAGAAGGGCATATCTTTAAATGAAAGAAAAATCTTGAAGAGATAATGTCTATAAGTGATGTAAAAATCTTAGTTTAGATTCATGAAGTGGTCAATGCTCTAAAATTTGGATAAGTTAAAGAATAAAATACTCAAATATAGTTTGATACTTAAGGTATGGATGTAAGTTTACTAAACCACGTTAAAAATAAGTTTGCATATTTTGCCATTTATCTCTTTATTTGAATTTATTTGTATTATTTATTAATATTAGTTGTCATTACAAGATTTAACAATTTTACCGATGAAATTTTTTCATCGACGTAAGACACATATTCTGTCGATAATTAATTTACCAACAAAATCAAAAACATAAATGTTCCATCGATAAATCTTTCATCGGTAATGTTTTATCTATTAGTAAATTTGTTGGCAATAAAAAATATTATTACTGACAGATTTACTGATGGAATAGACGCATAAAAAAAAACCCGCTTCATTTCGTTGGTGTATCCCTTAAAAAATACCATCGGCAATTTCGTCGGTAATTATTTAAAAATATTTTTTTAAAAAATTCATTTTAAAAAATAATTAAATTAACATAAATGAATACTCTATAATATATATTCAAAATTATTGGAAAAAAGAATAAGAAAATCAACTCAAACAAATTTGTAACAAATAAATAAAACAAAAAAATAAATTCAACTAAAAAAATTCATATGAAAAAAATAAAGTTGCAATTGCTAAAAATTTAAAAATCTTATAAATAAATCAACGAAAAATTTTTCTCATATAAAAAAAAATCTCACAACAACATTTATACAATTATTAAGAATAAAAAAATAAAACAAATCATAAAAAAAAATCTTACTTTGCTGTAGTTGTAAATGAAGCTAAGGAATAAGAAAAAATTTCTGTAAAGCATATTAATTAAAAAAAGCTGAGAGGATAAAAGAAGAAAGAAGAAGAAGAAATACTTGTGCATGGAAAAGAAGGGAAAGAGATGAGGAGAGAAGAAAAGAAAATGAAAAATTTATTGATGTTTTTTATATATATATTGAAGAAGAAGAAGAATAAGAAATGAGTCTGTCTCTTGTAAAATAAGGGGATTCAAGCTTTTTATTGAGGCGTGTTAACGATAGTTTTACCAATAGATAATTAAATATTAATACTTTTTAATTATTTCATCGGTAATTCTGTCTGTAATATTCAATTTAAATTTTTAATTTTATAAAAAGTTTTCAAAAACTGCTAACAATCACCAATAATTTTTCAATTTGTTAGTAATTCTGTTTGTAATATTTAAATATAAATTTTAAATTAACTGAATTTTTTTAGAAAACTGCCAAATAACATCGACGGCTTTTCAATCTGTCAGTAATTTTGTCTATGAAGAACAAAAATTAACAATGCAATTGAAAAGTGAATAGTTTTAGAGCTTTTTAGAAAATATTGATGGAAAATTCTGTCAATGATTATGTTTGTAATTGATGTTCACAGTTTACTAATAAATTTACCAACAGAATTTATTCCGTGGGTAATTTTATTGATAAAAATGACACGTTATTATTGTTTTGCCTTGTTTTAATTTTTTTCTACTATAATTATCAAGAGAATATTTTTATCGATAAAATCCCTTGGAAATATACCAAAAAAATATTCCCTCAATATTCTCATTTATATTTATTAATTTTCTAATAATTTATATACCTAATCCATCCTTTTTTTTAGATGTTATAGTTTTTTTAATCTTATAATAACATATTATTCATCTGGGGCAAGACATGCCAAGCAATCACTGCTCTCACAGGTTCCTTGAATTTTCCTTTATTGCTTGGTATATTTACACGGAAAAAGCAATACACTTATATATATATATATATATATTAGCGTGAGTATCCAAGCTAGCTTGCGTGTACCACGACTAATCTCATAGGCGTTGAAGTTAACGACCATATAAGCCTTCAATGGTTATCATATGAGCAACCAAGGACTCGAATTTGAGACCATAGAGGGAGTAAACTCTCTAGTCCCAAATTCTTACCACTTGACCATCACCTAAATAGTTAAAAGCAGTACACTTTGTTAAACTGGGTTGCCGTTCTTTTTATGTGTACATTGTTTTTTTTTTTATCAAAATATGTTTACATTGTTGTAAGGCATGCTTGTTTAGGCTCCATTGTTGTGTTTATGTATCTTCTTTTTACGGGTTAGTACGAGGGCAAGAGGACTTTTCTTTCTATGCATGTCTCAATGGATGAATGAAGTTCATTCTTTTTATAAAATAAAAAAGAGCTAATTTGCTGGTATAGTTTCACAAGAAAAGAGATAACCTTTCGGGTAGGGTCATATAACTCGATCCTTTTACCATGAAACCTTGATATTTGTCTTTCTAGACAATAGATGCGTGATGGGCTATCGTAGCAATTTTTTTTTTCGTTCGCTAGAAGTCATTGAGAATGTCATTCACTTGAGTATGCATGCTTGTTTTCCACATTAACGTTTAGGAAGGTGTCCAGAACATGTGAAATAAGATGGAGGGGTTATCTTTTTTGTTGGTTGCAACTATATGCTAGAAAGGTTTAGCTTGTACAGAAACAAAAAAATAAAATAAAAAAATACGTATATAGTTTTACCGGAAGATGTTTACTCTAGCCTCTCTATAATTATTTTGTGAATTTTCCAGGGAAGAGGTTAAAATCCCTTATAACAAACCATATATTATTCTTAAAAGGATGCAGGAAGAACAAAAGAGTACATAAAAAAAACATTTAAAAAAGAGAGCATGCCTTGGAAAATAACAAAGTGATAGCTATCCGACATCGTTCCCCTAAGAAAAATAAAACAAAGGGAAAAGTAGAAAAATAAATAATAAGGTGAGCGATTCGAGAAGGGAATATATATATATATATATATATATATATATATAAAGTGCTAGTCCAAAGAAGAATAAAAGTAGGCTTCAAACTTGCATGATAACAAGCATAAAAGAAAGTTAAAAACAAAAAAGGAACAGCAAATTGGAAGAGAAAGGAGGAGACGGAAATTCCTTGGAAAAAAGAGCACATTTAATTGAATGAGAGATCCAAAAGCTTTCACATCAACAACACTGAAAGCTAGGAAGAGAAAGAATAGGTCTATATGCAACTAGCAAGGAGAGTTGTGTGAACAAGAAGCCATGAAAGGATCGATCTTAGCTTAAATTAGAGGCAAAGATAAAAGACAGCAATACAAATGAAGAAAGACCAAAATGAACGATTAAAAAAAGGGCCAGACACCCAATTAATTTAAAATTGAAGCAAAACTGGAAGGTAAAACAACAAGCAGGTAAAAAAGAAAAGCACAATGACAACGTTGTGACCTAATATATAATAGCTGTCTTCTGCATAAAAACAGGTAGAGCACGCAACAATGGCAGAAACCATCACGAAACCTTAACCTCAAACTACAGTATGGAGTGAAAACCAGTTTTGTATAAAAAGCAAGCAGTTCAAGGAAGAAAATAAACATATAAAATTAATTGATGAGAAAAAAGTTTCAAAAAAAGGCAACCTCATATTCCATGCATTCAGGAGGAATGTTCATACAGTTAATTAACAAAAAATCGTAGGTGGAAGACTAATATTCAGCTTACTGTGGAGCCCAGCCAGTGTTATTAAACATGATCTCCCTTGCTGGATGGAAGAGAGCAACGTCTTAGAGAGATCAAGGCCACGCTGCTGATGATGCCATCAACGCCCTCAAACACAACCAGCTTGACATTGATTAATCAAAGAGCACGACTATATGTGCTGAGTGAAAGAGATGGTTTGTGGCGTGGTTTTTTTTGTTAAAAGATATGATGATAAAGGTTTTGACACAACTCAATAATAATTTTTTTTTCTTGTTTTTCTTTTTTTGTTTTATGAATTTGCTTGATGAATAGACAATCCGTGTTGGCTTGTGAGGGGGAGTTCAATGAGGATATATTAGTGCATTTGTACTGTGATAATTTTTATGATTATAATTTAAAAAATTATTTTATATATATTTGATTACAATTATAGTTTAAATTAAAATTAAAAAAAAAATTATTTACTATGTTCGGTAACTATTTGAGAATGCAACAGTATAAACCGCATACCCAAAAATTTAAATTTTTTTTTTAAATAATTTTTTTTATTTTATGTTTTCATATCGTTTTCATATGTCGATGTAAAATATAATTTTTATAGAATAAAAATATATTATTTTGCTATATTTTTAAGTGAAAAATACTTTAAACTCGCTACAATAATCCCAAACAAGTATGCTGTTCAAATTGAGATAATAAAATAATTATAAAAAATATATATATTAATATTATAAATTTAACTATTATTATTATATCTTAAAATAAATAATATTTTATATAAAATATTTTTTTATTATTACATCACTTCCTACCTTTCTTTCTCTTTATTCTCTACGTGTTCAGTCTCACACGAACCTCTCTCTCTTCTTTTGAGTCTTTTTAATATTTTTACACCTCCATCCTTCCTTCACTGTATATAAGAAAATCAACATAACTTCAGCTCTTAAGTGATTTGCTTCCATGTATAGTATATTAATAATTGAAGTCTTGTTTATGATTATATATTATTTCATTAACATTCCTTACATAGTCATAGTATTATATTATATATAAATAGTGTTATAATGCAAGATAATTAAGCTTCCACATCAAATCAGTCGTATAATCCTTTTATGGTATCAGAGCTTTATTTTTTCATGAGATTAGAAATGTTCTTTAACTCCATGTTGATTAATGGCAACCCTACTCCTCTTTCAAACTCTACATCTTCACTCCCTCTTATCATTATCAACATTTCCAGCCAATTGCCCTATAAACTCACATACTCAAATTATCCTTCCTAGCGTGCAAATTTTCTTACCATTATCATTGGATATGATCTAATGAAATATTTAGACGGTACTCTGCAATGCCCTCCTACACTTGATGTAAAATCTTTTACTTCTATTGTGGCACTCTATGCATATTGGAACAAGCAAGACTAGTTGTTGTTGAATGCCATTTTTTCTTCTATTTCTGAAGCAGTTGTGTTCCTTATTGTTATGACCATTACAAGTCGTGATGCCTAGCAACATTATGCCTACTTGTTTGCAAGCAAATCTTAGGTTAGGATTATGTAGTTGAAAGAAGATCTTATCCTTATTCAAAGGGGCTCTTGCACAGTGTTTAGGTTTCTTCATGTAATCAAGGTGATTGCAAATGAACTCTCATTGATTGATGCACCCGTTTTAGATGATGATTTGACATTATGTGTTTAATGGCCTTGACTCTAAGTTTAGAGATATGGTGGCTTCCATATGCACAAGAGAAGTCTTGTCCTTTACAGAATTACATGATCTATTAATTGGTCATGAACACTATCTCAAACGCATGGATAGACAATCTTCTTCAACTTTGATTGTCACAACTAACACCTGTTAACAAAGGTCATTCAATCCTTGTTTCAAACATAATAAAAATCTTTTCATTCATTTCAATATAGCTTCTTCTAAGAAGCCATCTATTGTGTGCTAAATATGTGACCATTTTGGTCACACTACCAATAACTGTGCCAAACTATAATTTTTACCTTCTACTAATTACATTACTTTTTTAGCCACATCGAAAGCCAAATGGGTTCTTGATTCCACTTCTTCGCATAATATTACGTTTGATTTGCTAATCTTTCCATTCATTCTAAGTATAATGGCTAGGATGAGGTGGTTTTTGGAGATAGTACATGTTTGCATATTGCTAATATTGGTTCTACTATTGTTTCCTCCTCTTCTCACTCTCTTCGTTTAAAAAAAATCCCGCATGTGCCTCTTATTCACAAAAACTTGGTATCAGTTCATAAGTTTACTCATGATAACAATGTTGTTGTTGAATTTCACCATTTCTTTTATCTTGTAAAGGATCCGCTAACGGGAGCTATGCTTATGCATAGTAGGTGTGAAGATGTCCTCCATCATTTTAAGCTCATGCCTTCACCTTGGCTGGCACTCATGCCTCTCTTCCCCATGACAGTTTATCTTATCAATCATCTTCCCATTATATTACCCTAATGTCAAAGTCTTTTTAAAGTATTATTTGGATGGGTTCCTACTATTATAAGTTACACACATTTTGTTGTTAATGTTATCCTTGACTTATTCTGTATTGTGCAAATAAATTTCAATCTAAATCCCATCCTTGTGTCTTTGTCATGTACTTCCTCACCCAACATGCATTTCAATATCTGAATCTTAAAATAGGTGAGATCTATCTCTCCTCTCATGTCACTTTTAATGAAAGCATTTTTCCCTTTACAAAGGCCCCACTCTCCGCTCCTTAGTCTATGGTCACACCATGTCCTGCTCTTACTCCTATTCCTCCCACATGGTTCCATTGGATAACCCTATCCTCCTATCTCTATTGCCTGATGCTATAACAATCGTGACTCTATCCCCTGCACCAGATATGGCTTCCCCTTCTTCTCTTAATAATTCATGCTACTCTGCATCTCCTTTACTTGTAGAACCTACACTATCCATCCGCACTCATCACATGGTGACTTAGGCTCAAACAATATCTTCTATCATAAGCAACTCTTAGTTACTACCATCCTCTTACACCACCATTAAAACCCATCTGAGTCTCTTAGGCTCTCAAAGACCCCAGGTGCTGTAAAGTCATAGTAGATGAATTTACTGTCTTAGTCTCATATAACACTTGGAGTTTGGTCCCTCAACCCTTTACTTCCAACTTAATTGGTTGTAAATAGGTGTTTAGGATTAAACACCATCCGGATGGTATAATGGATCGGTTTAAAGAACGTCTTGTGGCTAGAGAATTTAGTCAACGCTCGAATGTCGATTATACTGAGACCTTCAGTCCAGTCATTAAACTAACCACCATTCATCTCATTCTCTCCATTGCTTTGTGAAATAACTAGCCTCTTAAGTAGCTTAATGTTAAGAACATATTCTTAATGGTTAGTTAACTGAGCAAATGTTTATGCATCAACCTACTAGCTTTATTGATCAGTCTTATCCTCATCATGTTTGCTCTCTTTAGAAGTCTATTTATAGTTTTAAGTAGGTACCTAGAGACTAGTATATTGCATTACGGTCTAGCTTATTACATTGGGTTTCTTTAATTCCAAGTCTGACAGCTTCTTATTCATTTTCAATCGAGATGGTGTTTTGCTCTATATACTGGTCTAGTTGATGATTTAATTCTCACAGGCAATAATAATACATTGTTGTAGCATGTTGTCACCTCTTTAGGTGAAACTTTATTCTCTAAAAGAATTAATGACTTGTATCATTTTCTCGAGGTGGAGGTTATTCTGGTTTAGCAAGGTTTGTTTCTTTCTCAAAACTATTATATTCATGATCTCTTTACTAGGTTGAATATGGTTGGTGCTAAGACAATTCACACACCTATGTCTATATCTTCAAAGCTCATGCTTAATGATGGTTCAACCAGTTGTGATGCCATTAAATACAGACACACCATTATCTCTTTCCAATATCTCTAACTCACTCATCCAGACCTATGTTTTGTAGTCAATAATCTTGCTTAGTTCATGCACAAACCAACAATGACGCATTGACAACATGTTAAAAGGCTCTTACATTATGTGAAACAGACAATTTATTTTGGTCTCTAGTTATGTCGCCAATCCCATCCTGTACTTCAAGGGTTCTTTGATGCTGACTTGGGTGGTTATATTGATGATCATAACTCCACCATGACGTATAATTTTCCTGGGTAATAATTTTATCAGTTGGCATACTAGGAAACAAAAGTTTGTGGCTCGTTCCTCTATAGAAATAGAGTATAAGGCACTTGTTACTGTGACTTTTGATATTACATGGATAAAGTCTCTTCTTAATGCGCTTGGCCTCACATTATGTGAACCACTTCTCCTACTTTGTGATAATATTGGTGTCACTCAGCTTAGTCTCAATCCTGCTCAACATTCCAGAATGAAACATATCATTATTGACCTTCACTTTACCTGCAACTTTGTTCATCGTGGCAAATTGCATGTTGCTTATATTCACATAGATGATCAGCTTTCTGATGTACTAACAAAGCCACTCACTTGATCTTGTTTCACTCTGTTGTGTGACAAAATCAATGTGCTGATGGAATGTCTATTTTAAGGGGTCTATAAGGAAATCACCATAACTTTAGCTCATCAATAATTTGGTTTCATGTATAGCACCTTAATAGTTATAGTCTTGTTTATGATTGTATATTCTTTCATTAACATCCTTTACATACTCACAATATTGTATTATATATAGACAGTGCTATAATGCAAGATAATTGAGCTTTTATATCAAATCATTCATATAATCCTTTTACTATATACTCTCAGCTACAGTTTTAATGTGAATCTTGTAGTAACTGATTGATACTTAAAAGTGTATTTTTATCAAGGTTTTATATTATCATTTTGCACTTGAAGTATCAATAACTCCTTAACTAAAACATGTTTTATAATAATATATCTAATAATATAAGATACCTTTAATTTTTGGTAAATGTTCATTTTAAATGCAGGCCTATCACATAAATGAAAGGGTTGATTGATGAAGAGATGGCCAAACTTAGAAAAGAGATGTCGGTGCAATCCAAACTAGAACATTGTTTAGTAATTAGGTCATATCTGGAGCTATAGATCTCAGATTTAGGTCTACTTTATATGGATGGAAAGATAAGCCATAGGCTTACAACTTTCATATGAGCCCAAGACCTAAAAAGGCCATTTTCAAGTTTAAATTGTTGAAACAACAAAGAAGCCTGAATCTGTCCTCCAACCCGAGCACTGTTTAGTATTTTGGCCATATCTAGAGTTCTAGAAGTCAAAATAAGCTAAATTGTTTACACAAAAAAGATGAGATAATTTTTTTATAACTTTCATGTTTTCAAGTGGCTCTAATTTTAACGTTATCAATGACGTTTTGCGCAGACAAAAGAAGATAAGGATTGTCACCAAGTCAAGAGTTGGTCACCCATTCATTAATTAGTCATCAAATCAATAGTTTCCAATTTTGGCTTATAAAAGGAGGTATTTTCCATGTATTTAGGCATCTTGGTGCCCATATCAAGATCATGCTCTTGTTTTCTCTCTTGTATTTTTTGTACTGTTTATACTTTGCTTCCATTAATATCAAATTTATGTCTTTCATTTTCTTCCTTTGCTTTGTTAACTTTTATCTTATTTATATTCTTATTTTATTTATCTATTTTTCTTTCTTTCATTATGTATAGCTAAGTTTATTATGTCAAGGTGTAAAGATTACATTAATAGTGTAAGAATAAATATAGTATAAACTTAATATGGACTTTGATGATTCATACTAACATGTTTTCTATTTGTTATCTTATTCACTCTTTAATACTTTGCTTGTTAAATGACTAATCTTCATTTATGTTATATAACACTTGATACAACAAATGCTTGGAACTTTCATAGCCCATACTGTATGGTATAACCGCCACCTGAGCTATGAAAGGAACTTGATTTGTTGTTAATATAAGTTATAATTATGAATGTTTAATGAAATTTACAAGTATTAGCATTAATGGAATAAGATGACTAATGTAATCATGTTAACAATCTATAATCTGATTGAAACCTCCTTTGTTTGTGGTTTCAAATTGAATAATAAGAGTTTATACTATACTTGTTTGACATACCATTAGTGGATCCTCTAACTTTGACATTGTTTGTTATCATTGTTTAATCTTTACATTAATATTCTATCTTGAAGTTTTCATTTTCTTCTTCTTCTTCTTCTACTTTTTTTTCTTTATTATTACTACTACTACTATTACTACTAATATTATTATTATTATTATTATTATTATTATTATTATTATTACTACTACTACTAATATTATTAGTATTATTATTGCTACTATTATTATTGTTGTTGTTATTGTAACTATTGTTGTTGTTTATAAGTGTTGTTTATAATTTGTACAATTAACCTCCTTGTGGTTTGACCCCGGTCTTGCTGGGTTATTTATTATTTCGACACTCCTGCACTTGGGAGAAGACATTAATCTTTTCATTGTGTGAGTAACCATTCAAGAAAAAGAGAAACCTATCAAGAAAATGGATCATCTAACCAAGTTTAATGAGCATAAAAACCTAACCAAACTCACAACTTTATTTTTATTGACCTTAATCCAACATTCTAAACCATTATAAATTATAAGAGTATCAGTAATAGATACTTATGCAACTAACTCTTTGTACTTTGCTTTTTTAAAGGAATCAAGGAGGTTGGGAAGTTTGATTTTCCTCCAACAATATTTTTTTCTCTTGTCATTTGTGGTTGGTGGTGGAAGAAACTAAGGTTCAAAGCTGCTGTTGTTTATGCAAAGGATAATTTTTGTTGAACCCCTATTCTAACCATAATTTTTTGTGGCACTCACTAAAACAAAACTAGAAAAAAAAAACTCAACCAAACATTTGGTATTGTGGCTGGCTCTCAACCTTACACGTAACCACAATACCAAACATATAGACACGTAGTAAAAACTCATTCTCTTTTATTTTTTTTAATTGTTAATTTCATTAATTTTAACTATAATATCCATAGCAACCATGTTTATTTTTCTAGGAAAAGAAACTAATCAACCCTTATATATCAACTTGAATAGATGAATATAAAAGACTTTTATGCTAATGAAAATTATATAAATGTTAAAAAAAAAACTCTTTCAAAGAAACTCTTGATGAAGATTTTTAATATAACTAAATGTTTGAATTAATGTACACTATAGTTGGATTTGGAATAAAATAATATAATTATTAAATTACATTAATAGAAATTATCAACCTAATCGATATTTTATTACATTCTTGATTATTAATAATTATGTAGTTGTATAATTATTAAATTACAAAACTCTTGATGAAGTGTGTGTGAGTATAATTTACTACACTAATTTATTAAAATATGATTTTACAAAGTGTTTATTGAAATCCAAATAATTTAATTTAATTAGATAATAAAAGACCATAATAATTGGGCTAATTTAAATATAAAAAGATCATGAAAAGTGAAAAAAATATTAACCCTCAAAGCTCTCTTTTAACTCTTTTTCTGTTATTATTTATTTCTTTATTTATAGTTTATGCACTTAACCTTTTTGTGGTTTGACCCTAGTTTTGCTGAGTTATTTATTACTTCGACACTCCTACACTCGGGAGAAGATATCTTTTGGTCATACCAAGTTTTTGGTGTTATTACCGGGGAGGAAAATTCTTCTATAAATTGAGGAAAATTCTTGTATAAATTGTAATATTTATTTTATTTTCTATTTTTGCTTTTCTTATATCTAACTTTTGTTTCTTTTCTTTTGTTTCTATTTCTTTTGTTTCTATTTCTTTTGTTTTCTTCTTTCTTTTATTTTCTTCCTACATGTGCATGAGAGTTTAGTTATATGCATTAGGTGGTAGATTTGGTAGGATATCCTTATTATTTTCAAAAAATATAGCTGAATAAGATAACCAATCGCTTTATAATGAAAATAATCGTGTTAAAACACTTAGAAATCACATGAGTCACACAAGAACAAGTGTACCATCATGTATAGTTTTCGCTCATAATACATCTCATTTTAATTTTAAGTCAGACATTATTCAACTTTTACCTTCTTTTTATGGCTTAGATTTAGAAAATTCATACTAGCATTTAAAGAAATGTGATGAGGTTTGTGAAACTTATAGTGACGCAAATTTTAGCATGGACACCATCAGATTAATGTTTTTTTTTCTTTTCATTACAAGATTAAGTTCAAACATGGCTATAAAATTTGAAACCAAGATCCATTCGTGCTTGGAATGAAATGCAATAATATTTTTTAAAAAAAAATTTCTATCTCATAAAACAAACTATTTCAAAAAATAAATTATCACTTTTACTAAAAAATCAGGAGAAATATTTATCAATGTTAGGATAGGTATTAAGACTTGCCTTAATCATGATTTCGAAACTAATTTCATATTTTTATAAAGAGTTAACATCTAAAGATAGACAAATTGTTGAATCAATATACAATGAAATATTAGAAGATAAAGACCTTAATGAAACAATGAAATACCTAGACTTGCTTGCTGAAAATGCTCAAAATTATGACACTAGAGGCATTTATAACGCCACAAGTAAAAATCAACCTCATAGACGTAGTAGAGGAATGTACAACCTCAGTAAATATTATAACCTCTAACATGACCAAAAGATTAATGTCTTCTTCCAAGTATAGAAGTGTCGAAGTAACAAATAATTCGACAATACTGAGATCAAACCACAGGGAGGTTAATTGTATAAATTATAGATGATAATAATATAACAATAATAATAGTAACAATAACAACAACAACAACAACAACAATAAAAACAACAACAACAACAACAACAACAACAATAACAATAAAAACAACAACAACAACAACAACAACAACAATAACAATAAAAACAACAACAACAACAACAACAACAACAACAATAATAATAATAAAAGATAACTTTAAGATGAAATATTAATGTAAGAATTAAACAATGATAATAACAAATGTCAAGGTTTGAGGATCCATTAATGGTATGTCAAATAAGTATAGTATAAACTCTTATTATTCAATTGGCAACCACACACAAAGAAGGTTTCAATGAGATTATAGATTGTTAACATGATTACATTAGTCATCTTATTCGATTAATGCTAATACTTGTAAATCTCGTCAAGCATTCATGATTATAACTTATATTCCGGTTTGGATTGCACCAATATCTCTTTTCTAAGTTTAGCCATCTTTTTGTACTTTCAATTTCAGTTCTTAAAATCATCAATCAATCCTTTCATTTATGTGATAAGCCTGCATTTAAAATAAACATTTACCACAAATTAAAGGTATCTTATATTATTAGATATATTATTATAAAATATGCTTTAGTTAAGGAGTTATTGATACTTCAAGTACAAAATGATGGCATACAACCTTGATAAAAAAAATACACTTTTAAGTATTAATTAACCTCCAAGCCAAATTTACATCTTTAGCTTGAAAAGTTGAGGCACTAAAATTAAAAAGTAATCAATAAAATCTATTTAAAACATTATGTGTTAAATTTATGAAACTAATGAACCCTCAACCAATAATTATCCTATTTTGTCTTCTTTAAAGGAATGTATCCATAAACAAGTTCGTGTTTTAAACAGTTTTCAAAGTCTCAATCATAACCTATACTCGCAAACATATATCACTGGTTAGAAAGATCATTCAAATTTTAGTTGGAAGAGTAGTAACAATAATGCACAAACTTCACAATCATCATTTCAAGCACACCATAATTTTAAAAATTATAATAGATTTATACCTCTTTATGCTCCTCCTCCTAGAATAAATCCTGAGAAAACTATTTATGCATTTATTAAAAAGCAAGAGACAATCAACACTCAACTTGCTCTAAGCATAATAAATTTTAAATATACTTTTGCAAAATTCACATATACTCTCAGTTTTCAGGAGAAAGATATATTTTCATCTCAATCACGATAGAATCCCAAAGGACAATACAATAGAATTTAAATGCAAGCAACTTTGGAAGCTACCATATAAATCAAGTCTAATCAATCATTACTCTCCATAGATGTAAGTTTATTGAAAAACCAATTCTTGAACCTTGTGAGAAAGATGATGAGTCAATCTATGAGGATAAGGAAGGCGTTAGACATGAATGTTGCAAAGAAAATATTAATTCCCTACCAGTATTTTTATTTTCTCAAGTCATGACCAAACAAAAGGAAGTCAATCATGATTATGAAATCTTTAAAACTTTCAAATAAGAAGAAATTGAGGATGAAAAAGGCACCGAAAATATTGATACAGATCTTATTGATAATAGATTTAATATCCAACATCACACCAATCAATGATTACTTTCTTAGTGAATCTTTATTTTCTCTTAGTTCAATGCATTGGTTTGCTAAAAATATCAATTTTCTTACTTTAGGATTTTTGCCAACTCACTAGAGTACCAAATACAAAGGAAAGTTTTTGAACAAAGTGAAGAACTTTTATTAAGATGACCCTTATTTATTCAAATATTATCCTGATTATATATTTCAGAAATGAATTCCCGACAATGAGATAAGTGGTGTAATTAAATTTTGTCATTCTAAGGCATGTGAGAGTCATTTTTTGTAAAAAAAAAAATATGATTGTAAAAATCTTACAATATGGATTCTATTAGCCCACTATGTTCAAAGACATATATGTATTCTACAAAGCTTCTAATTTTTTTTAAAAGCCAGGATTTATTTCAAAACATAAGGAGTCTTTAGATAATATTCTATTGATTTTTGAGATATATCCTAGTGGAGATTTGTATTATGCAATTCATGATTTATAATCTAATTTTCTGCTCGTTATAGTCTTGAAAATCTGACTAAAAAAGATCTTGTTTACTAAATTTTAAGAAAACTGGATAGGAAACCTATCTCCAATCCATAAAAGATGTTTAAGTCATTATTAAATATAAAAACAAGGAAAGATGTGAGCCACAATCATAACTACTTATACATGCATATGTTTTTTTTTAAAGAAAAAGAAAAAATGAGACTCTAGTTGGCCTACATATAGATGGTATGATTGCATTTTTAATTTCTCATCTATTAAATCTTATCTTCCTTCCCTTCTTTTCTACTAAACCCACACATTCAGTAGATATAAAAGTGTGTAAAAATGACAGGTTCCTCAAGTCATCAAATAAGAAATATTTGTATTTTTGATGGATCTAGTCTTAGGAAAAAAAACGAGTTTTTAGAATCAGCAAATCATTTTGGTTAGGTACGAAATGAGAAAAATATTCATTTAATGTATAAGAGAGGCAACCTTGGATTAATGGGAGGTGTGTTAATAACTATATTTTTAGAAGACAATCAAGTTTTGGTGGTCATCCCCAAAACTTTAGCAAAAAAGGACATCATTGAAAAAATAATTGGAGGAAAACTACAGGTCTCTATAATGTCTAATCAAATAAATACAATTTTTAAATATGATAATGTTTTCATTGCCTTATCAAGTGGTCTGGGCACATTAGAAGAGATCTTTTATATTTTTTCTTGGGCTCAACTTCACATTCATAATAAACCTATAAGTTTGCTTAATGTTAATGGTTTTTATGATAAATTGTTGTCTTTTCTTAATTATGTTACGGAATATAAATTTTTAACATCTTCAGCACGATAAATCATAATATTTGCTGCTACTATTAAACAATTGATTAACCAACTATAATCTTTCATCCTTGTTCCCTCATTAAGTTCCAAAAAATGGTCATATAAGAAAAGCCGTAAAAAGTTTAGATTGGACTTAAGCCTTCATTTGTGAATCATTATGTCTTTTGGTTTTATTAATAGCATATTATTTTATTTTGTTATTTATTATATTTATTTAGATGTGTTTCAAGTTTGTCAATATTCGCTGTTTCAGGTGATGTCTTCTATACTCTATCTTACCTTAAAACATTGAGGACAATGTCTTATTTTGGTTAGTGAAAAAGAACAATAGTTGATATTAAAAAAAAACTATGTTTTTTATTTTATAAACCACTTGCAAAATTGTTGTTACTAAGATATCAGGGTAAAAGAGTTTTTTTGTTAAAGTGACTCTTGAAATATATTTTAGTAAATATTCTTAATAAGGTCTATTAGAATATTTCTTGAAATATTCAGGTTTATAAACTTTTGGATCATTATCACTTAATTATGCTCATATACTCATTTAATAATTATCTTTAAACCTTTATTTTCACACACATACTTTAACATATGATTGTGGGTTACAAATTGGATTATTACATTATTTATGTTCTTTTATTAAAGGTACAACTAAAGTAAATGAATAATATATAATTTGTTAAAAAAAAGTTAAAGATATTAAAAATATAGATAAACTTGGTTTCATAGTCTCCCTAACCTAAGCAAATAAGCCTAAATGGCCTAATACCCTAAATTAATTAACTTGGAAGATATTGGCTCAACATTTATTATATGGGTTTAGAAGAGAAGTTTAAGGGAATCAAATATTGCACTATCTACGTATCAGTATCTGCAACCCGAGTTGTTAAACTTGAAAAGGTGTTCCAATACATAATACCTTAAGACCAACTAGTCTAGAAATCATTAACTGAAAGCTCATTATATTGGTTAAAGATGTATTATATATATATATATTAAAAAACAAAAAAATAAAAAGATAACAATCCCAACTCAAGGAAGTTAACCTTAAATATTAGAACAAAATTATGTTTTCGTCCAAGTAAAGCTCCATAACTATGTGTTAATATATTGAGCACAAAAGAAAGATTTATTAATATCTTGGTAAAAAGGTATTGAGTAGATATATAAATTTAATTAGAGTTTGTTTATCTGAATAGATTAATAAAAGTTAAATGATGAATGTCTTACTTCATAAAAATTACAAATTGTTTTTCTATGTTAACGCTTTGATTACTAGGAACTAGTAATAAGCTAGTTAGGGAGTGTGATTAGTACTTAAAAGTGTATTTTTACCAAGGTTTATATTAGCATTTTGCACTTGAAGTATCAATAACTTCTTAACTAAAACACGTTTTATAATAACAATTCTAGAACTATAAGATACCTTTAATTTATGGTAAATTTTCATTTTAAATACAGACCTATCACATAAATCAAAGGATTGATTGATGAGTTTAACTACTGAAATTGAAAAGAGAAAGAGAGGGTAGAGCTTAAAAAAGATATGCTGGTTTAGTTCAAACTACAACACTATTTAGTCATTGGGTCATATCTAGAGCTATAGATCTTGAATTTCAATTTGGTTTGTATGGATAGAAAGCTAAAACATAGGCCTAAAACATTCATGGGAATGTAAGACTTAATTATACTGTTTGGAAGTCCAAATCTTAGTAACAATGGAAAAGTCAGAATCTATCTTACAGCCCAGACACTATTTAGTGTTTAGCTTATATCTCAAGTTCTAAAAGTTCAAATAACCTCAATTGTTTTTTGTTAAAAAGCTAAGATAATTTCCTAGAACTTTCATGAATCAAGTCTGTTCAAATTTTTATGTTAGCAATGATGTTTTGTTCAGGAAAGAAGATAAGGATTGTTATCAAGTTAAGATGTGGTCACCCACTCAATAATTCATTAGTAGATTAATAGTTTTCAATTTTGGCTTATAAAATGAGGCATTTGTCATGTATTTAGACAACTTTATTTTCAAATCAAGATCATATTCTTGCTCTCTTTCTTTATATTTTTTGGTAATGTCTAAGTCTTGCTTTTATTAATTTCTTATTTATGCTTTTTATTCATTTTCTTTACTTAGTTAACTTATATCTATTTATGTTCTTATCTAGTTTATTTATATTTATCTTCTTTATTATATTTAACTAAGTTTATTATGCCAAGGTGAGAAGGTTACACTAATGATGTGAAAATAAGTATAGTATAAACTTAACATAGACTTTAATGTTTGATACTAACATGTTTTGTATTTGTTATCTTGTTCACTTTTAATACTTTGCTTGTTAAATGGTTAATCTAAATTTATGTTGTATAACACTTAGTACAACAAATAGTTGACACAACAAATAGTTGACACAACAAATACTTGACACTTTCATAACTCAATCATATGATATAACTTATACCTGTGTTATTAAAGAAACTTGATTTGTTAATATAAGTTATAATTATGAATACCTGACAACATTTACAAGTATTAACATTATTTAAATAAGATAACTAATGTAATAATGTTAATCATTTATAATCTAATTAGAACCTCCTTTGTATGTGGTTTTCAATTGAGTAATAAAAAGAGTTTATGCCATACTTGTTTGAAATATCATTAGTGGATTATCTAACCTTGATATTGGTTTTTATCATTGTTTAACCCTCACATTAATCTTACATCTCAAAGTCCTCTTCAATTTCTTATTGTTGTTGTTCTTTATAATTTATATAGTTAATTTCCCTGTGGTTCAACCTCAGTCTTATCAAATTATTTATTACTTCGACACTCTTACACTTGAAAGAAAACATCAATTTTTTGATCATGTCATAGGCCAACCAAAGTGAGCATGTCAAATATAAAAGTAAGGTAATGGGACCTAGATAAGCTAACAAAATGGTAAGAAAACCTGAAGTCCAGCTCCAAAAAAAAAATCCAACGTAAAAGAATGGGATTACAAAAAGTCAAATTAAAAAAAAATCAACTAACAAAAATGGTAAGCTAATAAAATCTTATGACCCGAATCATGTGATAAGATAACTCAATAAAAAAAATAAAGATTATAAAGCTTAATTCTAAAACAATCCAAATTAACCTGTAAAACTTACAATCTAAGTGATAGGATCAATATAAATGAATAGATAGAAGTTAAAGAAAATCACAAAGCCTAATATTGAAAAACTCTAACCTTGAAGGATGGAATTGAAATAGAAAACTAATTACTAACCAATCTAATATTGACAGATAAAAATAAATATTATTTTAAAAATTTGCTAAAGTAAATTCAACAAAGAATGACATATAAAAAGAACTAGGATAATGCAGATCATTTTCAAAACCAGTGAAAAAATTTATAGAACAAAAATAAATAAAAATAATAAAGCCTAACTCTAATTGAATAAATGTGGAAATATAAAATTAAAGAAAAATAAGCTTAAAATAAGAGAAAAACAAAATAAGTAAACTTGAGCAAACCTCTTAAACCTAAGTTGATCTCAAAATCTCGCAACCTATGAAATCTTAGATTTGAGCTTAATTAATAAGCTTAATTCTCTATCAATTAAATTTTAAATGATAAAATAGAAAAAAATAATTATTGTTTTTTCAAATTATAAAAAAAACAATTAAAAGAATGAATATCAAATTTGATATGAAAAAAGAAGTTAAAAAGGATCAAATTATAACCTAAAAAATCCTAAATCCAGATGCAATCAAGATACTTAATTCCTAACCACTTTAATATATAAGGATGAAATAAAAATATACAAATTAAAACAAGTTGTCAAAGTATAAAAAATATAACAATAAAAAAATAAGGATCAAATCTATAAAAAAACAGTTGAATGAGAATGAAATGTAAAAAAAATAATTTTAAAACCACCTCAAATAAAACAAATTTGGCCTAAAATTACAATAGATAAATTAAACAAAACAACCTTAGCCCAAGTTGACTTTAGTCAAATCACGAAACCTGAAACACAACACATAATATTAAGATAATCTCATAAAAGAATGAAATAAAAAAATCAATTGTAAAAATAAACTTGAAAAACCCATGTCAACTTGGGCTAACTTTTTAAATCTATGACTCAGGTTTTAAGAATAGAATTATCATATAAAAAGTAAATCTAAAAAAATTTATGAAGTTAAATTTTCAATTAACAAAATCTAGGTCAACAAAATATCAAAGTATGAAATCAAAAAAGAAAGTTTCAATAAAAAAAATTTAAAATAAAATAAATAGTAATTAAAAAATAAAAACTAAATATAAAAATAAAATAAAATATTTAGGGTTGCAATTAAAACCAGGTTCAATTAAAAAATAATAAGAAAAATAGCAATCAAAAGAACGAGAAATAAAACAAATTTTAAAATTAAGAAATCAAAAAATGTAAAAAATACAAAAAAAAATTAAAAAAATATAATTTTATAAATTATTTAAAATAAAACAAATAATAATAAAAAAATTATAAACCAAATATATATATATATAAAAGAAATTAAAAAACTAATTTAAAACTTTACATGATAAAATAAAAATTCATAGTATATAAACCAGATATAATTTAGTGACACAAACCATCCACTGATGGAGTGGATGGGCTCCTATAAAAGCTAATATTTAATTGATGATATTGTATGAGATGTTTAAAAGTAGATAATAATTTTTTTTTATTTTTTAATTTTAAAAATATTAAAATTATAATATTCATGGATTGTTTAAAATTATAATAAAAATTATTTTTAAAATATAAAAAAAATATTTTATTTTTTAAAATTTATTTTTATTATCCATATATCTAAAAAATATCTTAATAAAAAAATAAAAATTAAGAAAAAACTTTTTTTAAAATTCAAAAATGCGGTTTTATCACGCTTACCTGATAACTTTGCTTCCAACCACGATCTTACGGCCATAAGAGAACGTCTTTCAGCTGCGGCGGCGGCGGGGTTGTTTTTCAATTCCCATCGTTGCCCTTTCATGAAATCCAAATCCATCTTCTCTCCACAAAACCCTTGTCTTAAATCTATCTTTTCAACACCGCTAGAGTCTCTTATGGCCACTTCTCTAGACCTAAACGACGACTCTCTCTGCTCCAATCCCCAGCAACAACAAACAGAAACCCATGAAAATTCATCAGAAACGGCATTGCTTGGTGAGCCGAGGGGGTATCTAAGCGGAGAGGCTCGTGTGGAGCGTGCATGGGGTCATTGGAGTAAACTGGGTCGGCCCAAGTTGATAGTGGCTCCTATGGTGGATAATTCGGAGCTGCCGTTTAGAATGCTTTGTAGGAAGTATGGAGCTGAGGCTGCTTATACTCCTATGTTGCATTCCAGGATTTTTAGTGAGAATGAAAAGTATAGAAGAGAGGAATTCACCACTTGTAAGGTAAACTAACTTTTTAACACTTGTTAATTTTGGAGCCACTGTGTCAATTTCTTGCTTGACCCTAATTCTGAGATGCTATTTTTTGTGTCCATGGGAGGTAATAAATCAAACTAAAATTTTGATTTAATCACTGCAACTTTGGAGCATGGAGGATGCAGCAGGGGATTTCTTGCTTAATATTGTATTTGCTTATTTGTCTGACTTTGAGAACAATTGCAGGAAGATCGCCCCCTATTCGTCCAATTTTGCGCCAATGATCCTGATATTTTATTGGAAGCAGCGCGGAGGGTGGAACCTTATTGTGATTATGTGGATATCAATCTAGGGTAATATTGTTGAGCAATCATCTACTTTTTAGCATCTTTACTTGGTATTTGTTGTACTGAAATATGTTCATTTCTCTTTCTTCTTTCTTTTTTTTTAAAAAAAAAAATGATTGATCTAAGTATGCGTTTTCAAACATCTCTACAAACTCTTACTAGGAGATCATGCTTCTCTTTCCATATTTCAAATCAAGTTTTAGGTTAAGTTCCAATGTCTCTGGTTCGTATGAAAGTGTTTTGTTAGATTAAAGATATTTCTGGCAGAACGTTGAAGTGAAATAAAGTGTTGGTTTTGTTTAGTTAGCATACTATTATTGTTGTTGCCTGACTCTCAAGATCCATCCTTTCCGTCAATGTTGTTGTGATAAAAAGAATATGCTTGAGCTCCAACTGAGAATATGTTAAAATAAAATCATCACCGTAGAATTGAGACATAGCCTATTGTTGAAATATTATGTAATATAAAATGATGAAGCTTTTTCCATGTCATGAATTGGCTTAAAAGACTTTAAATGCTGCAGTGAGTAAATGGTCAAGTGCAGTGAATATTGGAATACTAAATCAAACACTTTCGAAGCAGTTCAAAAGTACTTAGATAAGCCATGTATTTCTACACGTAAGAGTGGTTGATATACTGTTTTTTCTCGAAACAATAGCGGCATTAAAGAATTTAAACTTTCCTTTCAGTTCTTACACTCAAGCCCATGAAGTTACTTATGACTGGATGAAAGTTGAACAAGACATTGGGATAAAATCTATGAGACGTGTTCCTGACTATGTTTTGGACAAGACATTGGGATAAAATCTATGAGACTTGTTCCTGACTATGTTTTGGCTTTACAGCCTATACGGGAGCTTCTTCCAGCCCAGATGCTTTATCAGATGCTTCCCTTGCCACCGATATTTAGAACTATCTTAGTCACATTGCCAGGATCTTGTTTTCAGTCTTCTAATAACAAAACTAGTTTAATCACTCTTGACTTCATGACAATTCTGGTGATGGGATTTGTGCAGATGTCCTCAGCGGATTGCTAGGCGAGGTTACTACGGAGCTTTCCTGATGGATAATCTTCTACTTGTGAAATCTTTAGTTGAAAAATTAGCTATCAATCTCAGTGTCCCTGTGTCATGCAAAATCCGGGTCTTCCCCAAATTGGAAGACACAATTAATTATGCTAGAATGCTAGAGGAAGCTGGCTGCTCACTTTTAGCTGTCCATGGTAGAACAAGAGATGAGAAAGATGGAAAGAAATTTCGGGCTGACTGGAAGGCCATCAAGGCTGTAAAAAGTGCTCTGAGAATTCCAGTTCTTGCCAATGGGAACATACGGCACATGGATGATGTTAGGACCTGTTTGGAAGAGACTGGTGCTGATGGTGTGCTTTCAGCTGAGACCCTTCTTGAGAATCCAGCTCTCTTTGCTGGATTTCGGACTGCAGAATGGATAGATGATGGTGAAGAAGGCAACAAAGATGGATTGCTGGACCAGGCAGATTTGTTAGTGGAGTATTTGAAACTTTGTGAAAGGCACCCTGTGCCATGGAGGATGATCCGTTCTCATGTGCACAAGATGCTAGGAGAGTGGTTCAGAATTCAACCACAAGTAAGAGAGGATCTGAATGCACAATCCAGATTGACCTTTGAATTTCTATATGATATGGTGAATCGACTTAGAGAGCTGGGTGTGAGGATTCCACTTTATTTGAAGGAAAAGGATAGTCATGTACAAGGAGCTCCTGAAGATGGTTTGGCCAACTGAAGCATTATCATACAAGTTAATCGGGTTGCAGGTGCTTATTATCCATGCTTGTAGCACACTGAGAATCAGCAAACAGATTATCATTAACTTATACAGATTGTTTTGTCGTTAGATCTGTGCTAAATTTCTAGATGCCCTATTAAGCTAATCCATTCGTCTAGGAGTTAGGGGTGTAGACGGCATTTTAGCAGTCAAAAAGCGGCACCTCAGATTTAAACTGGATTCTTTAGGTTCCACAGTAAATTCTTGGCAAGTGTCTTAGTTCTCCCTTTTGTTTCGAGTTTCGATTTTTTAAAAAGCATTGTTTTGAATACCAGGGAGATGTAACAGTACTTTTTAGGTTTTTATTTATCAGATGGGAAAGACACTGTCTTGTTTTTATTTATCAGATGGGAAAGACACTGTCTTGTTTCTTGTCTCTCCTTGATAATAGACTGAATCAAATGTCTTCCGTGATTGCCAATGGAAAACTAAACCTCTGGCATGTCTCACTTGGGCAAGCTTTGTGTCTCGTCCAATGTACTCGATTTTTTCCACGTCCTATCCTCTTTTTATCTGTATTCTTGCGAATCAAATTTATGCCCATGTGTTAGTGCTACAGGGCGTGAAAAGACTTGCTTAATTTTATAATTAATGGCGATGGTGATGTAAAATGAAAGTTTGCGCAAGCATGTGAATCACGAAGTTCCCCCATAACTAGATGTTTGAACATGAGACACACCTTGTTCCCCATAACTGGAGGTTTGAACATGAGACACGCCTTTCTCGGATGAATATATAGTTTTTGTTTGGAACTAGAAGGGTGATTGTTTGTTTAAAATGTATTTTTATTTAAAAATGTATTAAAATAATATATATATATATATATTAAAATGTATTTTTGATATTATTAAATCAATATAATTGGAAAACACAAAAATAATTTGAAGAAAAAAATAAAACTAATTCAATTTTTTTATATAAATAATTTGAAACGTATAAACAAGGATAATTTGATATAAGTAGTTAAATTTTAATTTAAAAAGAGAATCCAAATAATTAAAAAATTAGAAAATCATAGAATTATGATATATTATACTTCTCAAATAATATAATTTAAAAAAAATCAAGATAACACGCTTAAATCATCTTGGTTTTCAAATAAAAAAGTTTTTTTAAAAAAAAAAATGGAATTCTAAAAATTCTATGAATCATATTCTTAAAATTTCATCTAGGTTTACAGCTTAGATCTGGTTTCTATAGGGTTGCAGTACAGCTTGGTGATTTGTTTAGGGGATAAAAATGAATCTAAAGCTATGGAATGCATGCATAAATTCTACTGTTATTGCATTCACAAGGGGTTAAAAATGAAGAAAACCTATCTTTTATGCATATACTAGATGTAAGTCCAAGAATATAATCTACAGGGATTTTAAAATTCTGTTTTTATGGGTAAATATAATTTTTGAAACTAGAATTTTTTTACATGGGTGACCTTAATTTCTTACTAGAACATGATATATATTCCATGATTTTCTTAATATTTTCCTCCTTTGATTATTTAGATCCTCTTCTAAATATAAAATTTGGCTTCTCATAATAATAATAATAATCTAGTTTCTCCAATTTTATCAATCTCAAAGTTTAAAAATATAAAATATAAATCTTCCATTTTTTTGCCTTGTACTGTACATCATTTGAATTTAAAAATATAAATAAGAAAATTAATAAAATATATGCCAAAATACAAGTAGATTCAAAGACAATATAAATTAATTTAAAAAGTAGTAAAATCCAATTTAGTATTTATAAAAGAACACTAGACCACTATTTCTATTAAAAAAGTAACTTATTCTATCTATGGAACTCATTAACTAATATGAGCTTACTCAATGATTTTTATTATAATCCCTTAAATTGGTCGGGCAAACTCTACAACACGTCCTCAATATTAAAATTAATTGGTTTTGTGAAATATTTTGTTGGTTGATGATTATTATAATAATATAAAACAAAACTTATTATGCTCAGGCAAATATAAAAGTGAGTCTTATGTGTTGTCAAACTTATCATTTTTAGATTAAATCAAATATTAATATTATTTTTAATATTAAAATTAATGAGTTTTGTCAAATATTTTGTTTATCGAGGATTATACCATTGCAATAGAACAAGATTTCTAATTCTCAAATTATTTTATATCTTTTTTCTTTGTCTTCAAAGTAAATTAGAATGAAAAAAGAAATGATAATTTTTTTAATCTTACAATTTAAGTATAAATGAAGTATGCGATATCATTTATACATTTTCATTAAAAAAGCAAGAGCTTTGATCCCATCAAATTCCTTGAAGTGGGGTTATATTTGATTAAATTTTAAGAGTTCAAGGATTGAAAAAGATTTGTCGGTGTGGGTAATTTTTCTAGACAAAAAGGAAAAATTAATTCAAAGAAGAAATTGATAAAGAATAATATATTAGGGAAGTGAAGTGCCGAAGTAGGGAGGAAGGTCAAACAATAATTCTCAAGTGCCTAAACAGGCAACAAACTCGTATAATACGATCTCATAACTTGTCAGTTACGATTTTATCCCATTGGATAATCTTATCGGTTTAGAGATAATGGCATAATCTTATCGGTTCTCTCCGTAAGCATAATCTTATTGGTTCTCTCCGTGACATTTAATGCAATATTCAATCTCCATAAATACCAGGGCCCTGGCTATGTACAGAGCATCGAATCAATTGTTAGAGATAAAGTTGTGGCAATATTTTTGTTGCTTGTTTGAAGGATGGCGATTGATCTATCACCAAAGGTGGCAAAGAAAGTATACGGAGGAGATGGCGGGTCTTACTCTGCCTGGTGCCCATCTGAGTTAGCAATGCTAAGAGAAGGGAACATAGGTGCAGCCAAGCTTGCCCTTGAGAAGTATGGCTTTGCTCTTCCTTGTTACTCTGATTCTGCCAAGGTTGCGTATGTTCTTCAGGGTATATTAATAATTCTCCTTCTACTTTCGACATGGCTTTTTTTTTTATGCTATTTAATCCATGATGATTGGCTGATTATTTGATGGTAGTAATAATTCTCCTCCTGCTTTCAACATAGGAGTATCATTTTCCTAAAGCTGTTCTTAATTTGATGGAGCATATAGGATTGGGTTATAGATTCAATTTTTATTTTAAAGAATAAAATGGAAAGAAATATACTGTGCTGCAGATGCTGGTCTCAAAATAACATCTGAGGAAGAATTTGCTTAGCTCCTGTAGATGTTTTTATCTTACCTTTTATTCATTTTGCAGGAAATGGAGTTGCTGGGATTGTTCTTCCAGAGAAGGAAGAGAAGGTTGTTGCCCTTAAGAAGGGCGATGCTATTGCCCTTCCTTTTGGGGTTGTTACATGGTGGTATAACAAAGAGGACACTGAACTAGTTGTTCTTTTGTTGGGCGACACCTCTAAAGCCCACAAAACTGGTGAATTTACTGATTTCTTTTTGACTGGCTCCAACGGCATTTTCACTGGATTCTCTACCGAATTCGTGAGCCGAGCATGGGATGTAGATGAGGAGGCTGTGAAGTCCCTTGTTGGGAACCAGACAGCCGAGGGCATTGTCAAGCTTGATGAATCATTTGGGATGCCTGAACCGAAGGAAGAACACCGCGAGGGATTTGTGTACAATTGCGAGGAAGCTCCACTAGATGTTGATATTAAGGATGGTGGAAAGGTGGTTGTTTTGAATACTAAGAACCTTCCTTTGGTTGCTGAGGTTGGGCTCGGTGCGGATCTTGTAATGTTGGATGGAAGTGCGATGTGCTCTCCTGGTTTTTCCTGCGACTCGGCATTACAAGTGACATACATTGTCAGTGGCAGTGGCCGTGTTCAAATTGTCGGTGTTGATGGTCATAGGGTCCTGGAAACTACGGTGAAGGCTGGTCATTTGTTCATTGTTCCAAGGTTCTTTGTCGTTTCAAAGATTTGTGATCCTGATGGGATGTCATGGTTCTCCATCATCACCACTCCCAAGTGAGTTTTGCTTTTATATGTTTACTCTTCTGTCACACTTCATATATATATGCATGCTTCTAGCTTTTTGTAAAGACATTACAACTCCATGCATGATCACTTGCAGCCCTATATTCACTCACTTGGCTGGAAGGACTTCAGTGTGGAAGGCCTTGTCTCCTCAAGTGCTAGAGGCATCCTTGAAGGTATCTCCTGACGTCGAGCAGCTTTTCCGTTCCAAGAGAGTGAATGAGGAAATTTTCTTCCCACCTCCAAAGTGAGGAATCGTAGCTTCGTTTTCACCCCTACCCAATAAGAAGCTACAGAGTTCTCCCCTTCAATATCAGTGGATATAGGCATTTATGCCTGTAGTTTAGATTCTCTCATGGATTATTATCATTTTATGATATGGGTTTTGCTTTGATTATACTACTTGCAATGGGAGGAGTTAGCTTATCCGGAGAAGTATTTTGACAGTTCTTAATACAATGCCTTTTTATTTTCCATATAAAATTGAACTCCTCCTGGACAACATGAGACATGTCAGTCAAAAATATATCTTCAGGGGAAAAGACTCGCCGCACTCTTGCCTGAAGTTCATAATTGTTATGATTAGGCTAGCTCCTGAACCTACAAAAATCTGAAATCATCTTATTTTTCTATTGGAGGGACCACTGCAGATAATTAAATTTTCAACTATTTCCGAATATAGTTGGGAACAAAACAATATCTTAAATAAAATAAACAATAAAATGTTGCATCCACATTCCATCCATTAGAAAAAAAAACAGAGAGGTTACTTTGTAGTGCCACATTGTTGAGAGTAGACTTTCACTGGGATGAAATTCCTACGAAATCAATAGGGTAAAAACTGAGAGATTGCTTTCAATGTTGAGATTGCAACATTTGCGTACTGTATTTTCTTCTTTTTTTTTCCATCCAAAGTAAACCTTGTTGCGGCAACTTGAGATTATTCGATAGCAAAAACAAGAAAATAACAAGATCTAGAGCTCAAACAAAATTGGTTTCAAGCTTGCTTGCTAAATGCTCTCCATAAACGGCTTTTCCAAACTTCTTAATACCTCCAGTCTTCTCCTTACAAATATCTAAAGGCTCCACTGCAGCATCAAAGTTGGGCTGTTCATGCAACGAAGGCACAGTGTGAGGGTCATTTCCTGGAGCAAGAGAAGACAATGCATAGAAAGGATATGTGGGGCTAACCTCGTAGAAATAAGCTACGCAGACCCGATATTTTGGAGAAGTGTTGATAACTCGGTGCAAAGTGGAATCATACATACCATTAGACCAAATCTGCAGTTTACCAAGATTCATGATAATAATTGACTAGAAACCAAAGCAAACAAACATTTAGGTCCATTTTTGTCCAAATTTGCATACCTTCAGCATATCTCCAATGTTGCATACAAATGTTCCCTGGATTGGAGGGGCAGATATCCACTCGCCAGACAGGTTTCTCACCTTCACCAACGAATCTAAATTAGGAACTAGAGAACATGATACAGCTGGGATTTAAAACAGCAGTATGAACTCAAAGTTTGAAGCTACAAAGGTAGATAGCCAAGATATAATGACGCCTAAAATCCCATACTGATATCAATGCTTCTACTTTTCGCTTAGCTAACAGAAATATTAACTCTTCTTTTTTCTTCTCTTTAATTTGGAAGGTCATGCGTGCTGCACTCACAACCGAAGCCACGTTAAGCACTGTAAAAAGATATAACATGAGTTGGTATAAGCAATTATTAGTTCTACAGTTGTTTTACAGCTAGAAACCATAAGAGATGTTTTCTACAGCCACATTCAATAATCCTACAGCCACAACGTCAACGTATTTTGATGTGATCATTGGAATGGAACAATAAAAACAAAACTACTGTACAGGAATTGTTTAAATGTCCAAAAAAAAATAGCCACAGAAGCCTTCAACAATCTTCAATTGTACTCATTATATGATAAAAATGGAAAACAGTCTGATCACAGATAAATTTCAGAGCATGTCTAACAGTCTACACTGAAGTCCAAACAATTACTGTCTCTATAAAGAGCATGATAAAACCCTGTTGCAAGTTGTGGACAGAGGGTTGACCAAAAAAGCAGCTTAACAGAGTAACTATATTTCTTATGTTTACAATACTCTTAAAATCTAGAGATTCAGAATTGATTTCTTTTTGTTAACATATAGCAGATCATAGTAACAGTAGCTATCCTTGAAATCAGGACTTTAATTGCAGGATGTACCTGAAGTGCGGTGATACCATCATCCTGATTGACCAATGTCACCAAACCTGTCATGCAACAATGCACAATGAATTAATCCACAAAATAGATTTACGAGCCAGTAATCAGCTTACGGTTCATAAACTTTACCATAGTCTGTGTGAGCTCCACTGTAATGATTTGCACAGAAGAATCGAGCAGAGGGCAGATGAAAAGAAAAGGAGGACAACATTTGCATTAGACCCAGCAACTTGAAAGAGCAAAAAGCTAAAAAGCCAAAGAGCACCAAGAGTAATAAGATTTCTTACCATCCTATGTCGTTTTCAGGTGCATTTTGGCCATTTGTATTGGAAACACCTGGATAACCAATGACACGCAACACCCAAAATGCATCTCCAGCTCTTTCACCTTCAAATTCATCAGCTGATCCACCCAATGCCAGAGCAATACCCCGCATAATTTTTCTTGACAAGTCTATCAGTGCACAGAAAAACAGAGTTTCATACTGGACAAAGTGTGATAGATAAAGAGAAAGAATCCTGGAAATGCATGCCTGTGCAAAAGCTGATATATTCCTCCATCAGTACTTTGAAATAAGGTGGATCATGTGGCCTGCAAAAGGGAGTGCAGAAAATGAAAAAAACAAAAGATCAGTGTTGAGAAGCAACCTAACCATCCAATCAACACAAACTCAACAACAGAATCAATGATGAATGCTAAAATAAAAGAATCAGCAATTAAAAGCTATGACACGGTGCACAGAAGAAACTTGAAATAGAAAGCTTATTAAAATATAGCCAGTTTCACTTATCCAAAAGCATCAACAATATAAATTCAACAAAGGCAATCAAGTATTCCTAGACTATGATGTTCAATTAACCAGTCAACCTTAAGTAACATGGTGGAAAGCACTTAGTGGGATAAGATCTGAAAATTTTGAAATATAAAGCAAGAAAAATATGATAGGGGAATTTTCCAGGAATCATTGAAAGTTATGCATACCATTGATTAACTCCTTCAATGATCTTGCCAAGCGCTCCATACATCCCTGGTGTTATCTCTCTATAACACTGTCCTCAAGAACCAAAAAGAGCAATAATAATCTTGTGGAAAAAACATAGAAGAGCAAGAGCAAAGCTGACATAACCACATACTACGAGAAAGAACATCCAAGTGCATCTCACATGTATGCCAAAGTAACTATCTTCAGAAAACAGACACAAATAAAGTGACTAACATCATAGCCGGGTAATTGGAAGAATTTGTTTGAACCAAATTGTAAGAACTTCTTGATAAACATTCTTAAGCTATGTCACTGATTGGTCAAATGATGGTTCAGACAGATAAAAAGAATAAATAATTTCAATATGGAATCGCATACAACCTTTGTTCCTTTCTTATATTTATTTACATCTTAAATTTCAAGATAATTTAAGAAGACATTAACACTTAAGGATCACATGCATAGTATGGCACTAGAAAACTAATACATACATCGATGGCTTCATGCATATCAGGAATGCCTTTGGTTATGTTTTCTCCGATCCTCTGATATCCCCTGCATTCAAAATGAGACCTCGCAATTTGAATATAGCCTAGAATCCTATACGTAAATATAATCAGAAAGATATGGCTGGCTATTTCAAGGAGCAAACCTGTATCCAGCAGCAGCACTCAACTTGATTTTCAATTTTTCTTCATAGGGAAGATCAAAAAATTTGCGTGTCACATTCTTAACATCTTTAATGAGGGAATCGGGTATACCATGTCCCTTCTAATGAACCACAAGGTAACAGGACAACAAAAAAACCAGAAAATAAGTCCAGAAAATAAACAAAGAACATTTCTTTCTGACTATTTGTAGACAACACATCATCCAGAGAAGGAGAAAGGCGGTGTCTTTTTCCAATTTAGCATAGAATTGCTATCCAGAAAAGCAACATAAAAATGTGTTTGAGGAAGAATTATCCTTCTAAATAGCTGTTGTCACTTTCCCCTCCTAGAAGATGGGAAGAAACGCCATTAAAAAAATATGGATAGAGACCACATTTGCTTTCTAATGGTTCCATCCCATCATTAGTTATAGCAATTCAACCAAACTATAAAACACAAAACAGCCACAGAGAGAGAAGAGAAAAAAAATAGAGTACCACATAGAAGAATCCAGCTTCTCTACAAGCCTGGTCTAATTGTCCAACAACTTCAAGAACATCTGGGTCTTGAACTCTCTTCGGATCATCACACTTTGCCACTAATGGACTAATATCTGCATAACGCAAGAGAAAAGATGACACTCAATCTTAAATTTGACAAGAAGAAGGCTTCGGTTTCAGAAGGATAATTAAAACTAATGACTGAAAGCTTGAATCTTGTCATGTCTAGATAATAAAGAAACAATTAAAACTATATTTTTGTTATGTATGTAAAGCGGGCCTTAATAAAAAGTAGAAAAGATGTGGATTACCTATAATTGGGATTGATTTGAAGTCGGTTGCCATGGACGTGCAGCCTCTCAGTGATCGGTTGACTGAGTCGGAAACGAGCTTGCAAGTTCAAAATTGTTTCTTTTTATCAATTAAGTTACAAAAAAAAACACTAAGAGCTGTCGTCGAAACATTATAGCATTAATTTATTGCAACGTGGATACTACGCAATCACGTCTTTGCCCTCCAAAACAAAACCCAAACGAACCACCGTAGGGGTAAAGGGGGTTTTTTCCTTGAAAACCATTTGTTATTATAAAATTGTGCAAGGTTATAATGGTCCTTTTAATATGTTTATCCCCCCCAGTATAATCAGGTTAGTGAACGACAATTTAGTATTTTAATAAATATAAAATATTATTAAACATTAACACACGCTAGTATAACGACAGTGCATGAACCGCAGTCCGATCACAAAACTTCATTTTTCTGCAATAGCGTTAGATTTTCCAAGTCATCTCCTCCACAACCGGACGACGTGAGCAGATAGAGCATCTCTAGTTTGGCGCCAGCAATTTTCTCTTCTGTTTTCTTTTCCCCTCTGTTTTCTATCTCCTCCTCAATTTTCAAGCTGGTTCCTAAATTTTTAAATTTATTTTTTTTATAACATTTGGTTCATATTTTTTTTATTTTGAATGATTAATAAAATTATTATTTTTAAAATTCTCTTCCCCTTTAATTTTTTTTAATAATCAAATTTGATTCATATTATTTTAATTACTATTGTTTATTTAGAATAGTTTTTAAAATTATTTATTTATTTATTTATTTATTTTTATGCCAGATTTGATCCCTATTTTTTTATGGGGACATTTTTTAAATTAATTTTTTTATTTCACAACTCAATATTAAATTTATTGATGATTGAATTTTTTAATTGAATCCGAGTTTGGATTCAACAAGTTATGAATTTGAAAGATTAACCTATGTTCCAAATAGAGTATTTTTAAAAAATAAACTCATGTTTTTTTAGTTATATCCTTCAATATTTATTTAAATAGAGGTCGAGCTCTATTTTGTTTAGATGCTTTCTATTTAATTTTTCACTAATTTTGAGAATGACCTGAGTTATATCAGCTTTTTTAATTAATCTTTTCAAATGAATTTTGTTATTAAATTAGATTAAATGAATTGATTAAATATAAATAAGAGAGGTTAACCCGAGTTTGCTAGATTATCTTTTTTTAACTCATGTTTTCTCGATTTCATCTGTTAATATTTATTTAGTGGGAGATTAGTTTTTTTTTTATTCATTCTTTATAGGATGTTTTTGCTAATTTTGAGAATGAATCAAGTTATTTTGGGTCTTTTTATTTATTATTTTTTTATTTTTTATTTATTTTTAAAGATAAATATTGTTTTTAAATTAGATTTGATTAATTAATTAAATACAAAGATGGCGGGGTAGCTTGGTTTTTTATCTCTTTTTTTAAGTTTATATTTTTTTATTTTATCCATCAATATTTATTCAAATAGAAATTGAGCTTTGTTTATTTTTTTATAGAATAATTTTTTAATTTTAAGAATAACTCAAGTTATCTTAGATCTTTATGCTATTTAATCTTTGAAGATATTTCAATCTTGATTAATATATATTTCTTAGCTTGATGATATATTTTTTAGTCAATGTTAATAATTTTTAAATATTTATAGACACATATAGTTTTTAATCTATTTTATTAAATACATGTATTAAATTTGATTTTATCATTAAAAATTTTATTATTGCTGAAAAAATATTATCAAAAAACATTAAAAAATGAAGGTTTTCTGTTGTAATTTTATCGAGTCAAGTACAGGTAAACCAGTAAAAATCAGTCTTGTTTGGTAGCTACCAAATATCAGTGCTTATGTACGTTTAATTTGACAAGCAACAATGTTTGACGCAATTATTGATCATCTTAACCATCTAGGTGGTGGCCAAGTAGTAAGGACTTAGGATCAAGGGGTTTGCTCCCTCTGTGGTCTCAGGTTCGAGTCCTTGGTTGCTCATATGATGGCTACTGGAGGCTTACATGGTCGTTAACTTCAGGGCCCGTGGGATTAGTCGTGATGTGCGAAAGCTGGCCCGGACACCCACGTTAATAAAAAAAAAATTATTGATCATCTTGAAAGGTGGAGTTCATGGTGACGTATGCAGAACATCCCGAGAAAGGGTACATCACAAGAAGAAAGTCATTGGCCATGAATGCCTGTATAGAATAATCTCGGGAGAAAACAAAAGAAAGAAATGCTTTTAAAAAGAATAAATGAAATCAATGAAGCTTCAAATTAAATAATTAAGAAAAGCCTGTAAGTACAAACCTGGAAGAAGAAACATAGAAAAATTAAAAGTTATATATTTTAATCTTACATTATCTTCTGCATGATGAGTTTTCAGAAAGATTTGAAGATGGCTTAGCAAAACCAGATTTTAGTTAATCACTAGAATTATAACCCACACTATGCAAAAAAAAATTACAAGTTAATTCTTAATGCATTAGAAAAAAGTACCAATGTTATGAATGTATTTTATTGAATCATGATTTTTTAATTAAAAATATTACTTACGCTTAATGAAATAAATTTTAAAAACATATATGAACCAATAAATTGACAAAAAAAATGGTAATGCTAATTAAATACTAAAATAAAAGGCTAATTTTTTTCAAAAGGTAAAAGACAGATGATTAGACAAATATTTAACTTCAATTTTTCTTTTTAATTTGTCAAATCTTGTTTTTACCCCCTGTTTTTTAATATATTTTAAAAAGTTAATTTTTGGCTTTTTTATATTTCTCAATCTTTTCTCTTATTGTTTTCATATTGATGTATTTAAAAAAAATAGACAATTTTGAAAAAAAATGTAAAAGAAAAGAAAATTAAATAAAAAATTTAGTGAATATAATGATAGTTGAAGAAAGGGTAAGAGACTAACATGAATATTTCTAACTTCTTCCCCAAGCAACTAAGAGAACTATAGCCTAACCTATAAATTGAAAATATCATTTTATCCTCCCTAGCAGATCAGAACCGAACCCTCTATTATCACAACCTCTTTTACATTTGAGTAGAGCGACCAAGCCATCTCACCACCTACTAGCCTCCTTTTCTCTAGCAACAAAAATACACAAGATAACTATAGCCTAACCGACCCGACAACCTAGAGAAAGGAAGAGAAAAAAAACCAAATTGAAACTTCTCGTGCTTGAATCTCTTATTTCAAGTCCTTGTTAGTGACACTAATGGCATGGAAAGAAAGAAGAGAAGGAGGGCTACCTGATCCAGCCAATCACGTGCCTCCCAAGCCATTAAAATGTTGATCCGTGCGCCACTAATCATGGCAATGTGTGAACGACACATGTTGACGCTACCTCCCTTTATTCCAGCAACTTTAGCTCGACTTCATTTACTCTAAAAGGTGTTTTCAATCCAAAATGGATTTTAAAATAATTTTAAACAATATTGAATGTTTGTGATAAAAAAATTAATTATTTTTTGTATGATTTTCAATTCATTGGATATTACTATGATTATTGAGTAATACCTGAAATGTTGGAGTCATATCAAAATACGACAAACTTCCCTTAATACCACTTAAAAATTTATTCTTGAGGTGGTATAAAGCTAGAGTCAATACCTTATTATAGGGTTGATAGGATGTAGTTGTGATAGGTTTCTTTAAACGTAATAGATTCAGTCTTGGTATAAAATTTGTATGTTGATATTTTTTTGAAATTGATATTTTATGTGTTGATGTTGTTTTTAAATGATTTAATCTTGACATTGAAAATCTTATGTGTGCTTAATGTGCACTTGTTTATTATGAGTTTGTGTTAATAAATTAGTGATAAATGATTTTTATATATAAAAAAATGTTGTTTTTATTTGTTTTACATGTATATATAAATCTTCAAGCATGTGTGTGTGTGATTGTATATTAATTATTTTTTTATTTATTAATCAACCAGGGATAATATGGTTGTATCTTATTCTTTGGATATTGTATAGCAAATATCGCAATCGAGTAGTGCATAATTCTTTTTAATATATGATTTTAAACTTGTTTTTATGTGTTAAATGTTTCTATTAACTGTTGATCAACCCAAGATTGCATGATTTGATATTAGGTCATGTTTTTTAGGTGTTGCTTAGTAAATAATAATGTTAATTTGTACATATTTTTCTTTAAACGTATGAGTTTTAAACTTGTTTTCACATGTTTATTATTTTTATTATCAATTGACTAACTCATAATAGTATTATCCTTTGTATATAATAGGGTCATTTAATACACAATTAATATAAGATTTTAAATTATTATTATGAGTAAATTATTTCTATTATCTATCCATAAACTCATAATAGTATGGTATGATGTGAGGCTTTCTTTTCTTGATATTGCTTAATGTGTAATGGAAGTGATTGGTACGAGACTTTTAAACATGCTTTTACAATAATCTTTATTTTTATAAATTTGTATTGGTAGGTTTAAGGATACCTTGACAATACTCATTTAACCTACTGTTTTAGCTATCTAGTCAATCAATCGCTTTAAAGAAGCAAAGTCATTTATGATGGCAATATTCCTTTTAAAACAAGAAAATATAAATATTTGTAAAACCTTGATAATGTAAATGAAAAAAAATTATTCTTTTACATGTTATGTCATTATGAAATGATTAATGATGCTATTAATTTATTCAAGGTGTTATGTTACATCTAATCTTGTTTATCCATCATGTAAGGACATTTAACCATCATCATGAAATGCTCTCTCGTCGTTTTTTTTTTCTTTTTATATTTTGAGATTGAAATGTGATAAAATTAAAGTATGGACACTGAAAAAGACTTAATTGCACAATTGACTCATACCCTACCTTTATTAATCTTTAAAAACTCACATGAATTTCAAAAACTACTAACTATGCCAATGAGAAGGGATGAACATTTTCAGTTCGGTTTAGTTTTTACTTGAAAAAACCAACCAAACCAAAATTTTATTTTTTCTTAATTCATAACCGAAACCTAATTAAACTAACCATTTTCAGTTCAGTTCAGTCCAATTTGGTAAATTAAAGAAAAAATTGAAAAAACCAACATTATCAAGTTATGTTTCTTGTGAAGGGTAAGCCAATGCCAAAAATGAAGAAGATCGATGATAAATTGATTAGTATAAATGCAAGGAATTCAGTCATTTACAAAGTGCAAAATAATAATCTAAATAACAAGAGGACCAACTCATAAAAAACTCAAAACAACCCTATAAAATCCATGAAACTAAGGGAAAAAATTAAGGGAAAAATATCCCTAATACACATCTCTTTTATGCATAAACAAATAGTAAACAACATTTTCTATCTCTTCATCTTTTGTTTGTAAATAATAATGATGGAGTATACAGTATAAAAGAGGAAAAGATAAAAATTTAGAACAAACTTTTTCTATCCCTTCATCTTCTGTTTATAAAGGCTTGAGTTTTGAATATTTTATTCTAGAGAATTAGAGAAGAAGAATGGTGAGAGAGAGACCACTTGCAAAATATTAGATGAGAAGAAAAGTGCTGAGAGAAGGAAGATATTTAGGAGAGAGGAGCTGCTGAGACCTGAAGGATTGAGAAGTTTAGTTTTAGGGTTTTCTTTTATAGTGGGTTTAAATGTTGGTTGAATCGTTTCGGTTCGGTTCGGTTCAATTAGTTTAATATTTTAAAAACTAAAATCGAACCGAGCCGGTTTTTTTCTTAGGCTTTTTAATCGGTTTATTCAGTTTTATTTTTTAATGTGATTTTTTCAATTGAATTTTTTTCGGTTTTTCTGGTTTAATCGATTTGTTAGTTTTTTGCATACCCCTACCAACAAGTTAGGGTGAGTAGTCTAAGAATCATGAGTGAGTAAAATAACTAAATAATCAAATTATCCAAAAATAAACATTACATAAATTAATTGAAAAAAAACTAAACTAGGATATCAAACCAAAAGAGCTAATTAAGATAGATTTAAAAATGATTTAATTCAGATTTGATTTTAGACTAGAAAACTAAAAAAGCTAAACTAAATACAATGAATATTTTTTAAAAGAAAACAAAACAAAAACAATAACGTTCATTACAAACCCATTTGGTGTTAAAATAATAGTTGCTTTTTAAAATATTTTTTTACTTTGAATTGTGTTGAAATAATATTTTTTTAAAAAAATTATTTTTAATATTAGTACATCAAAACAATATAAAAATATTTAAAAAAATTAATTTGAAGAGTAGTAAAAAATAATTTTTTTAAATTTTTTTAAAAATATTTTTAAAATACAAAAATAAATAGGCTCTACATCATAACCTCTAAATAAAACTCAAAATGACGGACTAATTTGGTTTTTTAAAATAAAAATAGGAACAAACTAAACTTAACTATTTGATTTAAATTGGTTTTTTCAATTTAATAAGGTTAAATTAAAAAAAATATGACGATCCCACATGACATCAACAAGTTATGGAATATCATTTGAAGATATATGACGATAAACAAAAAAAAAAGAGTAAATATGCAAAATAATCCTCGCTATCCTCTCACATTTAATTTAAATGAATTTAGCTAGAAAATAATTTACATTTATTCAGTTAATTTAATGAATATGCTTTGGTTAGAATAAATTATTTAAAATGAACTACTATATATACATACTGTTTGTCTTGATAAGAACATTTTTTTTTTGTTTTTTCCCATTCTTCAAAAATAAATAAACTGCATGGTATCACTCAGTATACATAACTACTCGTTTAAATTTGCGAAAGACCCTCCTGTTTAATGGTTAACAAGAGCCAAGCCGGCTTGATGGCTCTCTTGTTTTTTAGTGGATAGGGCATCGCTATACGCAGGGCAAGTCACATTGTTGACTCTAAGCCGTACTAAAGGAATCTGGTCGTTCCAAAATGTCCATCGATGACCTTGATCAAGCATTACTGAATTCAATGATTTGGAAATATAATTATGTATGATCCCACTATGACGTTGAGGGAAGAAGATTATTTAGCACTTCGGCACTATGCTTCTTTGGATACCAGAAGCTGTAGTTTTTCTACGTGGTTGGAAGTGTTTATGAGTTATCAACCAATTAATTATACAATACTTTTGACTACTGTGCTTCTCATTCATGATTTTGCCTGGAGGCAATATTGTGATTACCTCAGCAGAAAATCACATGTCTGTTTTTCTGGTTTTGAAACCATGTGCAATATGAGATCAATTTCTGCACTAAATTGTTCCATCTGCAATATTGACTTATCTCTGACATTTTAACATGATGCTGCTATAACAATGAACAAGGAGAAGTAATTAACAGAAAATTGACAATGGAGACTTCCAATTCCATGAAATTACAACTTGCATTGCCAAAAAAGAATAAATTTTAGACTCCCCACCAAACAAAAAGAAAGAACAAAAAAGAAAAGGAGGGTAAGAATTTCAAATGATCATAAATAAACCACAATTTGTTGTACCTTCTTTACACCACCATTGACCAATAGGCACTTTGCTTATCACGATCAAGAGGATCATCAAAACAATTAGGATGGTGAAGTTGATGTATGGTTGTGACAGAAATGGAAGCTATTCTCGTCCATTTTCTCTAATATAAAATGAGCAAGCATGTCATTAGACTCCACCAAGTTCTCTCTGCACAAGAATTCATCACCATAAATTCTCTCCACATTTCTGTAGTAATCGTGCACAAATATGTGAGTCTTGGCATTGCTAGCCTTCCTGCTCCTAGCTAGAACTCCAGCTGTGAAGATTGGTGTCATCCTTCCTGGACCATCTGGTCCATCCCCTCTAGGCCCATCAACCAATATCACATCCCAGTCAACCTCATAGACATGATTAGGCAAGTCATTAATCCCAAGCTTACACTCCGAGAAGAGTAAATTCTGCACTGGCCTGCATTCATTTTTTATCTGTGTCTTGGTGGAGGCTATAAGTTCTCTCATTTCTTTCATCTTGGTTGTGTATTGGACATCAAAGACATCAATTTCAGGATGTAACTCTTCATAATAAGCTGCGTAGTAGCGATTTTCTTCGATGAAAACTGTCCGTCCATTGTGGTTTAGAGCTTTCCAGAGTAGGGTCTCGTGTGTTAGACCAAAAACAAGAAAGTTACAAGGAGATGAGCACTTTCTAAGTACATCAGAGATCGGTTTGATTTCGGCATGCGACATGTGGAAACTGTCATTGGATCTTGAGGCATAGTGGAGGAGAGTATTGATGACTGATGTTGGCAATGGTGCATTAATATTGCCAAAGGTAGAGCTAGAAGCTGACCCAGTGGCCATGGTGGTGGTCGTGGTGGATTTGATAGGTAAGATCTCTCTTGTGTAGATTAGGGTAAGAAGGAAAGCAATAGCGAAGAATGATACAAAGGCAAGGAGCCATAACCGAGTGGAGCCTCCTTGTTTTTGGATGTAAGGATGAACAAGAATCAGCTTAGTGTTACTGTTGTTATTGCTAATGTTCTTCATCTTTTGAGTGAAAGAGAGAAATTTGAGACACAGGTGAAGGGGTGAAATCTCTCTTGTTGTGCTGTGATGGTAAAGATTTTGAATGTTGATGGAAACTAGTAAAGAGGGAATGATTTAAGGATGGATGAGCTAGCTCAAGGCAGCAGTACATCTCTGGCGACCAAATAATTAAATTACAAGTCAGGAGTCGCTTTTCCTTGTTCATGTTAGTTTTGGTTCTCAAGGAACCTCTATTTTATGATTTAAAATTATATAATGTCATTTCTTCAAAGAGGAGAGAGAGACCTATTACCTGAGAAGATTATAACACAAAAGCAACCATTACAGGATGCCACACCTACATGAATTATTACTTGAAAGAAGTAGGAGATTAGGGACACAAATTGCTGTTTAAAGTACTGCAATTATTGAAGAACTTCTTTAATATTCTCTAGTTGTGTTGAAGAGTTGAAGCCTGTGCATGTATAAGTGGGAGATCATTTTAGCTAAGGAAAAAAATTTGCTCATGAGAGAGTGTTGCAACAAGAACACAGGGCAGCCGATGAGCTGTAGCTTGCTTCTATGTAAGAGAAACGAAAAGATATAGAGCAGATTCTGAAGTAGCCACGACATTTGTCTGATCCTGTCCTATGTTCTAGATAATGTCCCTCGAAAGTTCGAAATCTTTGACATTAGACATCCTAATTCCTAAATAAATATTTGATGATAAGAGGTGACCATGGTTTAAAGTATTTTTTATTTAAAAATAAATTAAAATAATTTATTTTTTATTTTTTTAAAAAATATATTTAACATCAATATAAAAATATAAAAAATTAATTTTAAATAAAAAATACAATTCTAACCACATTCCACCTTGATTATTACTAGTTAAATATGTATCATGTGATTATCACAGAAACATTCCCTGCCCTTCTGCCCTTCTTAAAACAAGAAGAAGAAAAAAAGAACTAAAAACATATGGATTTTCCCTGGTAAGGGGCTAAACAATTATATATTCAACCAAAATATTATATTATCTATTGTGTAAAACTATAGAAATTTTTCTCAATTAGGTTTTAATTCAAGAATTAATGAAATTTCAAAGTTTTGGTGACTGCACCCTCATTGCCAAACATTCTTGCTCTCTCTTTTTTCTTCATTTTTTTAATCCAAAATCACGTACATTGCATTCTAAACATCCTTAAAAAATATACTAAAGATTAAAAACCTGAAATTACAAAAAAAAAAAACCTAAACTGTGGTATGCATTTAAAACTTTAACTTTAATAGTGGTTGGAAGTAAAAAATAATTTTTGAAATAATAGAAGAATGATTTTATAGATAAAAATAATGATTTTAAATAGTTAAAATATACAGCGAGTGAGTGACTAGAATGCATGTAAAGTTTTGGACGAAAACATAATAAAAATATTATTAAATAAATTTTAAAAACTCCAGTTTAATGGATAATATAACCTAGTTAATGTAGTGTTTTGGGTTGACATATATTAAGGATTAATAAATTAAATTTAGTCAAACGAGCATGCTTGTTTTTGGTAGTAATAGTTGCAAGAAAAATTATTTAGTTTGATTTATTTTATTTTTAACTATTATGTTTTGAAAAGTTACAGTTTGTATTTTAAATTATAGCGGATGTCACATTTTATATTCTCATGAAAAAAAAACAATAAAAATATCTGATTGCTTATAAAATTGTTATTATTTTTGTTTAATAACTTAAAAGTTCATGTTGCATTAAAATAATAAAAATATTATAAATTTTATTATTGCTTACTTTTTTTAGAAAAAAAAAATAATCCTTGTTCTATTGCCTTTAAAATAATAAAAAAGCCACCTATACTAATATTTAACAATTAATTTGTCTTCAATGCGTAACCATTTCCACACACAATCAAACATTAAATTCTTTTATAAGGCGCCCTTGCCATTTCCAGCCACACACTGCCAATTTCCACACACCATTTGAGTACTACAAGTCACCATCAAACACATTTAAAATCTCCGCAAACAACGTATTACGCACAATCAAACGACAAATTTGCTTAACATCCCACCTGAACAGAGAAAACATTCTAGATAAATTTTTATAATTCAATTTTTGCATACACTAATGCATTCAACATTCCATATATCCTACAAACTAATCTTTTTTAGATGAGTTTCTTACCTTAAATAAATGATAATTCAAGTGAAGAATACAAGAATAACCTAAGTTTTCTTCACCTAAATTCTCTTTAATTTTCCCTTCCTTCCTCCACTCTCTCTAAAACCCTAACTTTCAAGTTTTAAAATAATATCATAATTCTCTTAATTACTATTTTTGATTTTCAATCCTTTATATAATTGATATTTTTTTCAATTATTTTCTTCAACGTTTGATTATTAGGGGTTAGGATTCATGGTTTTTTTTAAATACAAGTATATTGGATCACGAGTTTGAAAAAATTAACAAAAATTGATATAATATTTTTTTTCACTTTTTTTCTATTTTATCATTTCACATTGTATATCTTGAAAAATAAACTTTGTAGTTTATTTTGTTTTTTAAATCAAGTTATCACGATCATAACCTAGCAACAAGTTTGGTTTGGTAACTTAAGTATTTTTTTTCTTCTAATTTCATCTTTCAATATTGAGTTATCTTAAAATTCAGTTTTGTAGTTTTTCTTTTCTTTTAACAAGCGCTCTTTTTTCTCTAACTATCCTTTCCATCCTTTCTTTTAAAATTTAATCAATTTATTATCATTATCTTTTCTATGATATTATTAAATGAAACTATCTTATTATATCAATACGGTATATAACTCGAGTCATTAATTTTTGTTTTAGAAAAAAGCACACACTAATAATATTTGAATATTATTTATTTATGTTACAAGAAAAAAAATAAGTTTAATTTCAAACAAAGCGTGAACCATATATCTATTTGATAGTTATAGTAGTGGTGAACAAAAAAACCAAAAAAATAAAAAAATTACCAAAAAAACCAAATTAACTATTTAAAAAATCATAAAAAATTCCGGTTTGATTTGATTTTGGTTTTCAAAGTCTAAAACCGATTGAACCAAACCAAATCAAACCAAACCGGTTCAACTATTACAATATTTAAAAAAAAAACAAGTATAAATAGAAAAAACCATAAACCTAAAGTGTAGTTGACACCCCCTCCCTTTTCTTTGCCTCTCATCATCTTCTCACAACCCTCCTCCCTTTTCTCCCTCTCTCTCGTCATTTTTTCTTAGCCCCTCTCCTTCTCTCTTTTTTCTTCATGCCTCTCATCTCCTCGTAGCTCCTCCTCCTTTTCTCTCTATCTCTCATCTCATCTCATCTCTTTAAGTTCACCACTGCATCAATATTTATTTTAATCAAACTACATGGATAAATAAATATTTTCTCTTTATCTCTCATCTTATCTCTTTAAGTTCACCCTTGCATCAACATTTACTTTAATCAAACTACATGGACAAATAAAAAAAATAACTTTTTTTATAATTAAAATTTTAACTTCATTTCAAGTTCATCTATGTAGTCTGTATCTTGTGGGTTTTTTTTTTATTATGTTATAATTTGCTTGTAGTTTGTAGGTAAATCTGTGTTTTTAAACAACAAAAATCAAGATTTGCTTGTAATTTACGGGCATTGGACATCAAGATTTGCTTGTAGTTGGAGTTTGTAGCACTGAGTATCGAGATTTTCTTTTTAGTTTTACTAGTTTTTGAATAATAAAAATCAAACCGAACCAAAACTAGTTGGTTTGAACCGGTTTTGATTTTAAAATTTTAAAATTAATAATATTTATTTGATTTATTTTTTATATAAAAACTAAACTGAATAAAAAATAATCATCTCTAATTATAGTGTACACAACTATGCCTCGAAATCCAATGCATGGGCATAAAGCCCAAATCAAAATTTTGTGTAAACAATGGGATTACGTGGGCTCTTTGTTGTTTTGAAATCTGAATGTTATATTTTTTTTTTTTGGGGAGAAGAGAAGTAGTAGATTGAAACGAAGTATACAATTATAAAGAACCTCTCAAGTTCGCTTCTTTTTTCTTTTCTTTTTTTCCTGTTTTTAGATGGTTGGAGGCCTTTCCGCGATATGCTTTGGGCTTTGTCATTGCTTAGTGACCAAATCAGTGTCATGATTTGCCTAAAAAACCCACCTGAAGTGACATTGGTGGTGTTTTTAGTTTGTTAACATGCCCTCTTTTGTAGTCAAGAAAGCATCAACTTTGCTCATTGGAATATTGCCAAGGAAAGTGAGCATTGAAAGAGGCAAATTGGGGGTGACATGTTACGTAAGTGCGTTGGCTTTGAAAAACGGGGCAGATGAGCCCTTGCTTTTCAAAAAGATGACATGATGCTATCTTCAATCAAACTACCCCCCAAGAATTTGCTAATCAGTGAAATCCCACACCAGATCCTTGTAGTTGAGACAAATTACAAGTCCCAACTCCTTGAAAACTATACTCCAAAGTTCATGATTTGCTATTATTTTATATTTCAAGAGCAATTTCTTTATTAACGCCGAAAAACATACGAGGTAAAAGGTGTCCACAGAGGGGCGGAACTAGGGGAGGCAAGCAGGGCCTGTCCCTTGTAAAATATTTTGATTTTTTATTATTTAAATATGTAATATATAATATTTTTATTTTAAATAAATAGATTACTTAATAACATAACTTATTATATTAATTTTAACCTCCCCTGTGAAGTGTTATCGTCTCCAACCCTGTCCACACCCTTCAATTATTCACCAGTCCGACAGATTATTTCATGTAATTACTTGTCGAGAAAAATTACTTTGTGATATAATTTTTGACATAATAACTCCTACGATGAAGATCTAATTTTAGTAAAGAAAATGCTTAAATAGTTAGAATTATTCAAAGACTAAATTTCCAACGATTATCATGACCATATATTATTATATAGGGTATCTGGACGTGCCCAAAATGTGTTGAGCGAAAAGGACAGTGGAGCCCATAACCCACATCATTACTCCGTCAACTTAAGCAGTGCTTTCGTTGCCATGTAATCATCTGATTTCAATCCAAATTAGATTTGTCTTGGCGCGCACTTGAAGCTTTCCAAGCCAATAATTTGCTCTCGTAGCATGCCTGCTTGTTGCTGTTCCTGTTCCTGTCCGAAGGCTATCAATCAAGTTACCGCACCACCCTTTTCTTTTTATATTTTTTCCTGAAAAATATTTTATATTTTTTTTAAAATATTTTTTTAATAATAACAGAAGTTATTATAGTGATTCAGTGAAATGGTAATAATAACAATTAAAATAGTGATGAGATAATCATAATGATATATATATATATAAAATAATAATAATAATGAGGTAGTGATGAAATGTTAATAAAAAATAAAAAAAATTTAAAGTAAAATTATCTGTTTAATAATAATAAAAAAAGGTGATGATTGAAATAATTTAATAATAAGATAATTGAGTTATTATTTAGAAAATATATTATGAAATTTTATCAGCTATGGTTTGTTTTTAATAAATGAATTAAGTTGAAGAGTAACTGTAATATATTTTTTCATTCAATTTTTATAAAAAATATTTTACAGGAAATAAATAAATAAAATCTTCTAGAAAATAGTTGTCGGGAAAAAGAAGGAAACATGAGAAAAATATTTTACACAAAACTAAGTGGGACCAGTTTCCCATAGCTTCAAGGATTGGTCTGGAAATTAAAAAAAGAAAAAAGTATATTCCTTTTCTTTTCTTGATTTAATAAGTTTAAATCTTAGACATTTACGAGAACTTTTTAAATTGATATGTGATATGGGAGTGCATTTAAGTCCATGGAGAAAAATAAAACTTGTTTTAATTTACTTGAAAACTAATATAAGAATATATTTTTATGATATAATAAAAAACAATATATTATATGATGTGACCACCACTGACGATGCAGCCGAGTTCTGCTGGTCACGAGCATGAGGGTTCACGGATGCTAGCCACTTAACGCACCACTTACCATGGCCACTAATTTTTAGCAGAAAGAGCACGGAGCCATAGGCCCCCACATGACAGAGCCATGACAAATGGGTGCCACTGTGGATTTTACAAATCGAAGCCATTCAGCGTGTACAGGATGCGTTTCATTGGGTATAATACTGTCTGCAAATTCACAGATCGGTATCAGAGACTGCATTGCAGTGTTGCCGGATGGACTTTGCTGCAACCTATAGGGGCTATGCGCGACGTTTAACATTGTTTGTTTTCGAATTTATTTTTTAAAATTATATTTTTACAGTATATTTTAAAAATTAAAAAATAATACTTTTAAAAAATAATTTTTACCATCGTACCAAATAAACTCACGTAAGCCTGAGTAAGCTATCGACATTTTAGGGCTGCATAGCATTGAGAAAGAAAATTTCGTATTTTAGTGCTTATAATTATTTTAATATTTGTTTTTATGACGAACTGTGATGTTTAAACAATTAGATAAATGGATAAATAAATATTTAATAATAAAATAAGTTTATTATCAAAACTAATATAACAACAAATAAAATTAAGATAAAGATATATAACATTAAACTTGCGAGATCAGTAAGGATGACATGTTAAATGAAACAAATCAGCTATATAAAAAATCTTTATCAATGTTAATTTAATATTAGGGTATTAAAATTATTTAAAAAAACTATTAATTTAAAGTTAGGAAAAATATTAAAAAGCATGTTTCGAACGCCGTAATAAATAGCCCCGTACTGGACAATACCCCCTGAAAAATCGCTCAATTTCTTTCTCCATTCTGTCCCTCCACGTGACTTTCTGAATATCCCACTCGCTAAAAACCCCGCCAGCTGTCCACCAACACTCGACCATATGAAGCAACCACAAACATCCTCCACTTCCCACTTCACAATGCCACTAAGCGACCATCTCCTCCCCCTCCCCCTCCTCCTCCTCCTTACCACCCTTACCACCTCTCAGCTTGAGCAAACAACCTACCTTCCCCCACTAGACGCAGTTTCCATCCTCTCTTTCAAATCCAAAGCTGACTTAGACAACAAACTCTTCTACACCCTCAACGAACGTTTTGACTACTGTCAATGGCAAGGCATCAAATGTGCTCAAGGCCGTGTTGTCCGTGTTGTCCTTCAAGGTTTCGGTCTGCGTGGGACTTTCCCTCCCTTCACTCTTTCCCGGCTCGACCAACTTCGTGTCCTTTCTCTTCAAAACAACTCCCTCTCCGGTCCCATTCCCGACTTGTCCCCACTTTTTAACCTAAAATCTCTGTTCTTAAACCATAACTCCTTCTCTGCTTCTTTCCCTCCTTCCATTTTATTGCTCCATAGATTAACAATCCTTGATCTTTCGTACAACAATCTCACTGGACAGCTTCCCGTAAATTTATCTTCTTTGGACCGGTTAAACTCGCTCCAACTCGAGTTTAATCAGTTTAACGGGACACTCCCTTCTTTAGACCTCCGACTTCTTGTTTTCTTTAATGTTTCTGGTAATAACCTTACCGGCCCCATTCCTTTGACCCCTACATTGTCACGCTTTGACACTTCCTCTTTCTCCTTAAATCCTTATCTTTGTGGAGAGATTATTAATAAGGCTTGCAAGCCACGGTCTCCATTTTTTGATTCTTCAGCTTCTCCTACTGCTAGTTCGCCGGCAGGAGTGCCGTTTGGACAAAGCGCTCAAGCTGGAGGTGGGGTTGTAGTATCCATAACTCCTCCTCCTAAGCAGAAGCCTAGTAGAAGTGGTGTTGTTTTGGGATTTACTGTTGGGGTTTCGGTTTTGGTACTGTCTTTGCTGTGCTTTGTTTTAGTTTTGGTCAAGAAACAGAAGCAAGAAAGACATGCTGAAGAAGAGAAAGAACAAGGGGTGACCGGGACGACTTCTCCGGTCAGAACACCTTCGAACAACCCGGCTATGCAAATTCAAGTTGGAGAAAAGGGTCATGAGATTATAAATACGAAGGCAAAAGAAGGGCTGGTTCAACAAGTTAGGAAAGCGGAGAAGAGTGGGAGTTTAGTGTTTTGTGGAGGGAAAACACAGGTTTATACATTAGAGCAGTTAATGAGGGCATCTGCCGAGTTGCTGGGGAGGGGTACAATTGGAACTACCTATAAAGCTGTTCTTGATAACCAATTGATTGTTACAGTGAAAAGGCTTGATGCTAGTAAGACTGCAATTACTAGTAGTGATGTGTTTGAGAGGCACATGGATGTTGTCGGTGCGCTTAGACACCCAAATTTGGTGCCAATCGCTGCATATTTTCAAGCTAAAGGAGAAAGGCTTATTATCTTCGATTATCAGCCCAATGGCAGCCTCTTCAATCTCATTCATGGTATTACTTTGTTTTTTTCCCCTTTCTTTCTTGAAGTTTGCCTTGGCAGAACTACATTTCTCTTGTTTCTGTTTCTGACTTCGTCACTTTTTGAGTGAGGACCGCATCTCCACTACATGGTTTTTCTACTTAATTTTAACATTTAAGGTATTTTCGGGCTAGCTTTTAGCACCGATGCTAAATCCTTCTCAGGTCACAGGCAGGCCTCAAGTAACAAGTCTATATCCAAACCGGTACATTCATGAGAATTATATTTCTCTAGGTCTCGCATATGATGCGAACGCTAGAATGATAACGTAGAGAGAGCAAACCAATGGCAATTTTGCTGAGATAAAATTCTGGCATTTCAGTTAAATACAATGAACACATGAAAAAGAAAGTTCTATCAAGAGTTCATTTCATTTATAATGGACCTAGATAAGAGAAATAAATAATCCAGTTGGACCCACCTTAGATTAGTGTCCTGATGTGTTTTGTCACTGTTTGGTAATGTCTGGACGTGTGTGCTATTTAGCATTGAATGGCTCATAACCTCTAAACTGTTGCAGCTTTTTTAGAATTTGGATTCTTATGTTCATGTTCCACTGCCGACTATCACGGTGTTGTTTTCAAAATGAACCAGTTATTTATAAAGAAATGTAGTGGCTTTAATCATGTTGTTGGCTAGACAGCAAGTCAAAGTGAATAGAAGATTTTGTCCTTACAGCTCTGTTGATGTAATGAAACAATCTCAAAGCATGGGTGGTTCCGCAACTGATCAACGTGCAGCTCTGCTGTTAGTGCTTTGAAGTTTAAATCTTAGTCTTTGTTCTTGGTATCCACGTACGATCTTCCTAGTAAATGTACCAAGAAAATCATGTTAGGAAGACGCATGATTATCATCTATTGAGACCATGATGCCATTCTTCATGGTCAACACTCTAGTGACAAAATCAGGACAAAATCAGAATTTGTAGACTGATCTCATGGTTTATCCAAATGATTGGGAGGAATTAATGGTGCTTATCTTTCGACAGGCTCATAATTGTTTAGCATATGAATTAAGCGTAGATGGAAATGTTGAATATATAGCCTGGGTGTAATGGTACCTTCTGTTGGCAGTGTTAGCCATCTTCTAAAAGCATCAATTTGATGTTTTTTTAAGAGAAACACACCCAAAAGCGTAAGCTACTGCACTCCCAAGCATAAGCATAAGCATAGTGGCTAATGCTTTTCTTAATACAATTTAACTTTCATAAAAGAAAAGGTTATTTTTCTGCCTTAATTGATCCTCATCTGTAGATTGTATAGGATGCTTATGTTTTCCCAGTTGTTAGTACTGCGTGTATTGCATTGCCATTCTAATTGCATGTTTTCTAGAAATTGTATTTGAAAAACTCTTGTATTAAAACAATTTTGTGATGGTGGCGCTGTCATAACTTTATCTGAGATTATGAAAGGCCTTTTTTAAAATAAAAATAAAAATAAAAAAGGGCTGGATTCTATCATTTATTTTTTGGATGCCTGTGATGGATATGCATGGCATGATCACTTTTCGTCAATGTGATTCTCATCTTGCAATCAAATGTCATCAATTTGTTTTATGTTTGAACAGATTTTGTATCCTTTTCAATCCTTGTTACTGCTATCAAAGAATTTTTTCATACATTTTTTATAACAGAATAATTTGTGCAGGTTCAAGATCAACAAGGGCAAAGCCACTTCATTGGACATCGTGCTTGAAGATAGCAGAAGATGTGGCTCAGGGTCTTGCTTACATCCATCAAGCGTCAAACCTTGTCCATGGAAACCTGAAATCCGCCAATGTTCTACTTGGAGCTGATTTTGAGGCCTGCATCACAGACTATTGCCTTGCCATGCTTGCAGACACTTCTTTTAGTGAAAATCCTGATTCTGCAGCTTGTAAAGCACCTGAGACTCGCAAGGCTAGCCGTCGAGCCACTTCCAAATCTGATGTCTATGCATTTGGTGTGCTATTACTGGAGCTTTTGACTGGTAAACATCCATCACAACATCCATACCTTGTGCCTGCTGATATGTTGGACTGGGTCAGAACAGTGAGAGATGACAGTAGTGGGGATGACAACCAGCTTGGAATGCTTACTGAAGTTGCTAGTGTCTGTAGCTTGACCTCACCGGAACAGAGGCCGGCAATGTGGCAAGTGTTGAAGATGATACAAGAAATAAAGGACAGTGTCATGGTAGAAGATAATGCAGCTGATGGATATTTATAGCTCCTTTCTTTGTTTCCACACAATTGAAAGCATAGGAGAATTGAACTCGGGCGATCAGAACTATCCTTTTGGAAGGTATGTATCCCATTGAAGAATTATAGAATGGAATGATCAATGCGAGCTATATGCGTGAAATGGGAAAATTTTCTTTCTCCGGACTTCCCCTGCAGAAGTTGCTGAAACCACCGTTCTCGATGTCACGGATGTGGCATATAGAAATGCTGCTTCTTTTTTTTTTTTTATTTCCCCTCTTTTTTCCCCTTATGGAGTGTTTATGATCATTTTGATTTTTGAGGTTTACTACATGATCACGCAGTATCTGTTTTTCTTGCCAAATCTACCTACGAAGGGTTGGGCCAAGTCGATACAAAGTCCTTTTTAAGATCAATGACGACATATTTTCAAGCAGGAGAGCCCAGAGCACTCTCGATGAATAGCAACATTGAAAGCACCGTCTATTGCCAAAGAACAGAAACATACACGGGCATGGATTTGATGAGTGGAGAAATAGGGAAGTGGAGATTCCACGAGCAACATGATTTTCATGATATAGAAGTTGAAACTGAGGTGAAGATAACGTTGAAAAGAACGGTGGAGACGGAGCTGGCTAGCTGCTTTCCCAGCAACCATGCCATCATACCTGATTATTTCTCATCAATAAAGACACTAGGTTATAGCAGCCTTGGAGGATTCAACAGTTAAAGACTATGCAGCTGGGCTAACTGAAGATGAATCAGTCTCTAGACCAATGCGTTTGGGAATCCTAGGTGACCTCCACTCACCACCTTATAGGAGGTGAGAATACCATAAAGGTCGACCAGACCTCTAATGAATCAACCTTCCATTTTTCTATCCGAACATCCCCATAATGTCACCTCATAGTTGGCATCTTTACTGTAAAGGAGTGGTCCTACCTAAACCACAAACCATAGCCAAGTAATCAACAGCGTTTGTGATAGCTACAACGGTTTTATCTAATAATTTTGTTGCTGAGAAACTTGTCCTCAGTGCATCCAACGCCCTACAAAGATGCATACAGCATGCCCATAGCAGCGCTGCCAAGGCTTTCATTTAGCGAGTTGGCTTTCACCCTACAATGGTAAAGTGGCTCCTTTTCAGATAGTATCATCTTCGTGAGATGGCCCTGCGGGCTGCATCCTCTACTTTTGAGTACATGATCGGTGATATTTTTCAGAGGCAATGGCCTGCATCTCCATAGCCAGACCCCACTGGGCCCGGACCGTAAGAAAAACGCTGATCTGATTTGAATAATTCAACTCAAGGCAGTTCCATTTGATTTCCCCGTGCGAAGTATACACGAAAACTGACAATGGAAAGCCTGTGGGACTGATAGAGCGTGGAGAAATAATAGAATACGAAGGTCACTTTAGTTACATACAGGGACCATGCTTTATTTTTACATGGCAGCCCTTCGGCAATCGCCTCTAATTCAATAACCCTCCATTTCACATTGTTTCGGGCTCCAGAATTATATCGAAGTTAACAAATTGTGTCAAAGACTTCAAGCCACGCTAGGATTCCAGAATGAACAAAGGAACAGGGCTAGCTGCTAGACGGAAAAACTACTCTTCATTTATATCTCTTTAACTAAATCGTAACATGTACAGGCAAACTGGAAACAACCTACAATGAAAGGAAACATTTCCTCCTATTATTTTTTAATAGCAATAAACTCAATGGATTAACAGGAAAAGCCCACATCCTGAAGCACAGCATCAAAATCTTCTATCATACACACATGCTCAGTTGCTCAAACCTTCAGCCATTTTCCAAAATTTCGGTTAACCCATCAGCATGAGAAGATGCAGATGTCATGATTTAAGACGGCATCAGCTATTTCCCAGTCTCTCTCTATAGTAACATCTTTGCCAATGTACAACAGCCTGTATTGTTGCAAGGAAAATAGATGTCATGCATTCTTGCTGGGAGAATTAAGAATTCAAAGGGTAGTAAAGCTAAACCAATCACTCAAGATGGCAAGGGTTTGATTCCTTGGCAGAATGACAACATAATAACAGATCTGTGGAGCCAGCACAGGGCATGCAGAAAGTTACTCAGGAAAAGAGGGCCACACTCCATATTCAAGGCTCTTGATGCTTTAAATCACCAGAGTAAAAGGAAAAAATTAGGACAATCTTTTCCTGCAGAAAGGGCATCATCAGATCTGCTGCCACAATTTATTGGAATCTCAAGTTGTCCACACCGATCTCATGGTAGTTTAAAGATGACAGTTTTATGCAAGTTTAAATCCAAAGTTTAATGATTCTATGATAATTTTGGTATTAAGAATAATCTGCCCACTGCAACTCTACCATGGGATTGCACACTGTATAGAACATCATGTTCAAATACTAAAAATTAACAAAATTTTCAATCCACTTGGTATGATGGTAAAAATATATGAAAAACAAGAGCAAGACTTACCTCTACTCGCACGAATTTCACTCAACCATGAGTCAGATCATATAAGCAAGCAAGATATATGTACAGCATGTGGTGGTCATATCATAGCAACTAGAGCCTGTGAGCGAGGCCTTGACCTCATGATTGTTTCATCACTGTGTTTGATCCACTCTGAGAGCTTCCATGGTTTCTGCCACTTCCATTTGAACTGAAGTAGCCACTGATGATGACTCCTCTTCCATCGCCAGAGTTTTCCAGTTTGCCCTAAAGTTGCCAATTTCTTCATTGACAAATGTCCAACCGGTACTATCTGAACTCGCAGCACCGTTGCCTTTATTAATCAAAGAAGAAGCCAAACTCTCAAATACAGCTAGAAGCAGGGGGATTACCTTTCCCGTTTGGTCTAGAAATGCCACCGATTCTCTAGCAGGCCCATTAACAATCCCAGGTGTAAATTTTAGTTGCTTTGGTTCTGGAAGCAACATTGGAGACAAATGACCACTCATGTCGTCTGCATAATGCTTCGAAGAACTGTGTGAGCTATCCTGTTGATTTTGATTCATTGGAGTAAGAAAATTACACTTCCTCCCAAAAAATAAAAAAGGAACTAGGGTCCTCATTCATTGGTGCTAGGGTTAGAAGCCAGGAATCAGGAAAGAAATGGTGTTTTCATCACAAATTCCAGAATATTGTTGAATCACAAGTAATAGAAACCCATTTACGATATCACATGAATGGACAATTGAAGCAAAATGTTACAAAGTATTTACAAAATGTTATCGCCAGGCAAATTCTTCAGCCTATGTTGAGGGGTTAATGGTTCATCTCTTACAAATCTCTATGATTAAAGTTGACCAAAATCTAGGATATTAGAATTCATGACTTAGAATTAGAAGAACAAATGTAGCACGTATGATGATGAAAACTATGAAATGTTGACTAGGCATTCTCACCGAAGCTGATGAGGCAAAGGCAATTGCAACAGCCTGTTCTCTCATCTTTTGCTCCTTCAGAAGTTCCTTCCTCTGGATCTCACTTTGTCTTAGTAAGATCAAAAGATCATTCAATTCATCTTTAATTTCCTTGATTTCCATATCCTTTTCCCACAATCGGCATCTGTTGACAAATGGATGCCTACAATAGTCAGTTCTAACAGACATCTACCAAATTTTATCACTATAAATAAGCTACAATTGACACTGTCATCAGTTAATCCAATTACAGAGGGAAGAAGGTAATTTGGGTTAAGTTAAATTGGAAGTACAGAGTCTAAATAATGAATAATCCTAGTAAAACATTTGATCCTTGTCCATGTAAACCACCATCAACTTTCATCTTCTTTTCTTCTCCTGTTTGTTTGTTTCACAGAAAATTATGTCAGTGTAAATTGGTAAAGGAGAATGTCCAGATAAAAGTGAATTTAAAGGTGGCTCTTTTCTACTTCCAATCACTTAGCTTATATAATCTTTTACTTAACTGGGCACAGATTAGCCTTACATTTTCCGTATATCATACTGACTGAAATTAGAAGTTAGTGAATCAAAACTGACTGAAATTGTTTGGGAAGGTATATCACAACAAAATCTGATTGCCAAAAGAAATGGTCCATGTTTTCACCGCATTACCTATCATCTGCAGCTGCAGTAAACATATACTGAAGCAGGTTCTTAGCTTCTCCCATTGAGCGTATTTGGTTCCAATGTCCACAACCAATAAAGGTACGCTCTCTTTCTCCTGCTTCTGAAAGTTGTGAAGCCATTGTTGCTAGGGCACTTGCAGATACTCTCAGCATGTTCTCCAAAAAAGCAATTCTAGCCATTCTTGCATTTGGTGACATTAACATCAATCTGGTTGGGTGAAAGAAACATAAACCTCTAAATTAATCCAAGAAAAGGATACCTGTATTTCCATCTTATTACATCATAAGAGATTTTCTTCATGCATAATCCCAAATACATCCATCGATTGTTTCATGAATCATATTCAGGTTTGAAGCTGGTTGAACAATCATAATTTGCAGGTGACAAATGAGAGCAATTAATTAGAAATATACCTAGCATGTCTATGTCCATTCTTTCCTTCTTGTGGACTACTCCCATTTGGAGAGAGCTGGTTCACTTGTTTCAACAAGGCTAACTCCTCTGCTAGTGCAGCATGTCTGTTGAGTAGTTCTAATTAATAAAATAACCATAGCATGTTGAAGAAAGGATGTACAGATGGCAACAAAGAAAAGTGATTTATTGACTACATACTCTTGTTTTTGCTTCTCATGTTGAAGACGAACTTCATGCACTTTCACCATTACTTCAAGCTCGTGATCAAGCCATCTTCTTAAGGATTTTTCATTACCCTAATAATCAAACTCAAATTAGCTTATTTCTCAAAATGATTTTGTAGGCTAAAATACGATCCAATTCACTGATGGATCATTTCAATAGGTCAATCTTACTGCTTCATAGTTCTTGTGAGGTAGCTCATAATGTTTTAAAAGACACTGGAAGAAATTGAAATAAGCACATTTCTTAGAATGTTTTTAAAAGGCAGACAAAGGCATCCAGCATATGAACCTAATCATGTTAAACATATAATATTTTGAAAACAAACACAGAGAAGGAACATGTTGATTATGACTTAGAGCCTAAACTGAACCCAATCAGTCCATTCAGAGGTTGCTCTGATTTGAACAAAAGATGCTGACTCTATCAACTTATTACACCATGATCAACTGGAGAAGTCTAGATCATTACCTGCCCAGGCGATAAATGTCCATTGGAATTAGCTGTAAGGGACAATAAAACAATCAGTGTATCATAAATTTTAAAGAAACTAATTCAAAGAAGAAATATTTACCTGAGCTCTCACGTGGTGAAGACTTGCGGGCTTCCAATAACTCCTTTAGCCTTTTGCTAGCCATTGCCGCCTCCTCTGTCTTCCTCTGAAGAACCTGAAACAAGAGAACACCCATGCAACCTTCCTTAAATATTAATAAAACAAATCAACTACAAAGCCTAGTCAATACTCGGTATTAGTTGCCACACCCCAGCAGATGACCTAGTTTGGCCTATAGAACTGCTATACAAAACAGGCAGTGCACAAACATGAAAAATATATGGAAAACAGAAGCAACGGTAAGATGTTATTCATTATACTAATGCTTATACTATGCCTTGCCAGATATAGTTTCTTACCATTTTCTGACGTTGATGCAGGGCTTCAAGCTTATGCCTCTCATGCTCATTTCTCCTGCCCTCCTTTCTTAGCTGCTTGAGCAAAACCAAAATCAAAACCACAGAAAGCTCACATGTATAAAAAAAGAATAAAGCATGACAGAACTTGCCAACACCATGTTTGAAAACGTCATAGTGATGGATTAAAAAAATGATCTTGCAACAAAGCATAGCCCAACATTGTTGTTTTTTTTTTTCTTCTTTTGGATAGCGAATCACCTGCAGCAATTCCTTCTCTTGACTGGCCTTCCATAGTCGAAATTGTTCTGCTTCTTGTTTTATCTTGTGTTGCAACTGAACCTAAAAATTGAAGAATGCACAAGTTGGACAAATATCAAAAACATAAGATATGATTAAGGTAATCAAAAAATTTGCAAAAGCTGAGTGGAAACCAACCTTTTGAGCCTTGATATATTGTATTTCAGCTTGCAACCTATTCGCTGCTTCATCACTTCTTTGTTTTTGCTTCAAAAGCTCGAAGTGGCTTTCTTGTTTCTTTTTAAGATCTAAAATCTGAATATGTATGATGGAATATAGCTTAAAATCACACAAAAGAACATGTCATGCCAACAGAATGACGACTAGATGAAGCATAATGTTACCTGTGCCTCAAGTGCTTTTAATTTCTGAGAATGAATATCTTGTGTTTTCTGTGCTTGTCCATCAGAATTGGCAGCAAGGTTCTCAATTTCAACCAATAAATGATCCCTCTCTTGCTGTGTTCATTTTACTTATCATAAGCCATAACATTGAAGCTGAAGTAAACAGCAAATATTCAATCATGTACAATTTACCTGAACAGTTCTTTTCTCTTCCTCGAGTTCCAAAATTTTCTTCCTGAACTGCTGCTTCAGAACTTCAGTGTCAACCCCTCCAAAAAGTTTCATCTCAGACTGCATAAAAAAAGAGTAAACTGAGGCCAAACTCAACATGATGGACAGATATCAAAAGATTTTCTTAGTGATTTTGATCACTAAGAGTAAGAATTTCCTTCTTTTTTTCTTTTTTTTTTTTTTTTTTTTTTTTGGGGGGGGTGTTTGGGAATGAAGTTTAATCGATAATCAACATTTAAGGTTACTTGTGGGAGTATGACTTCATATGGCTACTAGAATTGGACATGCGTGGCTATTATAAGATAACATGCTTATACATCAGCATCAAGTTAGTTTGACTAAGAAGATATCAAAAGATTTCTTTATGAGTTTAATTGATAATCAACATTTAAGGTTACTTGTGGGAATATGACTTCATATGGCTACTAGAATTGGACATGCTTGGCTGTTATAAGATAACATGCTTATACATCAGCATCAAGTTAGTTTGACTAAGAAGCAACGCAAAAATAGGTTCCTTGTATGAGTTAAAACTAAAAATCAACTAACTTAGAAAATATGCCAGCCTGCAATGTTACATTCCTGTCCACCCAAAAGAAGGTTATTAAATAGTCTTAGCAAAAATCTGCATATCCAGTTCTTCAAACAACAAAAAATAGAATAAGTTCCAAAAGCATCACCTTCCTATTTTGTAGAATGTTTCAAATAATCGATATTTTCATAGAAGAAACAGCATGGATAGTTTCACTATCCAGGAGGCACCAAGAGTTTTATGATGTGCAATGGAAAATGGAAAATAGAACGACACGCAGCTTTATTTTAAATGCATGGGTGTGTGTGAATATATATTGTCTGGATTGAAAGTTTTTATTATTATTTTTTTGGATGAAAAATTAATTTCAATCTAAAGAACTTATTTTCCAATCGTTAAACTAACAAAATCATTTATTATCATCAATGTATGAGATTTATAGAACAAGGCCACAAACAGAACCTCTTTTTGCTCCAAACGTTTGTTCAGCTCATTCAATTCTTTATCCATGGTGCTTTGTATAAGCGTGTGCTCCCATTCTTTTGCTGCTAAGTCAATTTCCCCAGAGCTATCACCTGCAGAATGCAGTAGCAATCAAGATGAAAGAGAAGTGGCAAATGGAACACAAGACATGCATAATATCACCCTAATAGGTGTGGCAGCTGCTTTGATCTACTCCCTAAATTATTCTTCTACAACAGGCTGGACAACATTAGTAAACAAGAAATTTACCTGATATGCCTTCATCCATATAATACTCATCAGATGAGTACATACTCTGAAAGTTCCTCTTAAGTCCATCACTTTTTGCAGAAGTGGCATGCCCCTCCTGAGGTTTAAAACCAAAATGCATTACTATGAATCTAATAATTAAAATTAGATGTCACTACATTAGTGAAAAAAATGTAAATAAAACCATAAGGTACCAATAAGAAAATATTATTTTGGGGAAAACAAAACCAGAAAAAGAAGAGAGAATAGATAAAAATTAGAATTTCCTTTGACATACATAAGCATCAATTTCACACTTCTCTGTAATAGCACATCGGCTCCGATATTCATGAAGTTTTCGAGAAAGGTCCTCATTTGTAGCCTCAAGCCAAGCAATCCTTTCCCTGAGAACCTGTTGAAGCAAGGTTTTAATTCCTTAAGCATACCACAACTAAATGCATATATTTCCCTAAAAACAAAATGAACTAGCTTGATCGAATCATGGTTTTAGAAGATTGCATGTACCTGTACTTCATCTGAAGCAGCTCTAACCCCACGAGCACAAAGTTCTGCCTGCAAGTACTTTAACTGTTCGCGCATCTGTTGCATCTCATTGGATGTTAAATCTCTATTAGCCTGTATAACAAAAAGAGATTCATTGCATCACGATAGGTGGCAGTTGAGACCTAATCAATTTTACAATCTACAAGATATGTATAGCAGGCCACAAATATTTAAGTGATAGAAGAAACTTACAACTGGCTTATTTTGAATGTTGCGTGCACGGTTTGCGTATTTGAGAGTGTTGAGAGTCTCCTCAGCATTGATGTCAGCAGGACTGATGCAAGCTGAAAGAAAGAAAACTTTCAGAAATTGAAGAACAATATAAGTTTCTAATTACATTATAGATAGCAATCTAAATCAAGATATCTTGAAAATATCTGCATCTTGTCACCAAAAGGTGCTTTTAAAGAAAAATTAAGCATGACTATTGATTACCTATCATAACAGTTTTGCTGTTTCCACCAAGAGAATCCTGCCAAAGAATAATCAGAAACATTAAGGCCCTGTTTGTTTGCTAGAAAGTAGTTTCTTTTTGAAAAGTGAATTCCGAAAAAGTGAATTATTTTCTGATATTTACTAATGTAATGGAAAATAAGTTGAAAAATATTTTTCAGTATTTAGTTATGTCATGGAAAATGAGCTGGAAAATAACTTATTGATGTTTTATTTTTTTTAAGTTTTATTAAAATAATGAGGAAAAATCTTACAGATTAAAAGGTTAAATGAGAATAAAATTGAAAAAACAAATATAATTTAATAATTTATCTCAAATAAAATAAATAATAATCAAAATAATAGAGATCAAACCTAACAAATAAAAAAATTGAATGATAAAAAAATTAAAATAATAATAATAACCATTACATAAATTATTTTAAATAAAATAAGTAATAATCAAAAGAATAAGGACAAAATTTGATAGATAAAAAATTTCAATTAAAAAATAATAAGGAAAAAACAAATAATAATTATAAAAATGAGAACCAAAGTTTAATATAAAAATTAAATTCTAAGAGATGAAATTAAAAAAAATATTTAAAACAAAATATATATAGTAATCAAAAGTTTTGAGAATCAAATTTGATATAATCAGCAATTAATATGACATTTCTAAATTTTTCACAACTTCCGGAAAGTATTTTTTGCCTAAATTTTTCAGGAAAACACTTTCCTGAAAAGTAAGCCAAATTTTCCTTTGACTGGAAAGTGTTTTTCGTTGACTAACTTTTCTAATGACAAACAAACACAGGAAAGTATGAAAAATGATTTCTAGAAAACCACTTTCTGCCAAACAAACGCCCCCTAAGAGAAATTGAATTGGCAAAAAAAAACTCTTTAACACTTCATAAATTCTTGTAAGACCTGGAAAAGATCTTGTTTGTCATTTCTGATGCCAACAAATCCACCACTCTGATATTGTGTTCCATTAAATTTTAAAACCAAAAATGTTGAACCATTATCAATTGATATCTAATGTCTAAAGCCCCAACCAACTAAATTTTAACTTACATAACTACACCCATTATTAACCCACCAGTTACTAAATGACTAACTAGTGGTTGAAAAGTTTCCTACACTATGAACAACCATATGAAACTACATGGTTTGTTAATATCCTCAATCCCTTGTTGTTTGCAGCATAATGCTTAACAGCTGAAACAAAAACAGTAAGTGTAGCCTAACAGAGGTGCACAGCACATGGAGAAACAACAATAACAAACCAAGACAGTATTGGCCTCTCCTATACCATGTTCAAGCCTTCAGCCCAAAATTTTAATCATCAAAAACTAGACTCGTATTAAATTTAAGCATCTTACTAGCATTTTTTTCTAATACTAATTAGCACATATGGTATTGTGGTAGTTGTTATTGTTGTGATTTGTTTTATAAAAAATACTTTTGGTTGAGGTTAATTTGGTATTTATGTATGTTTGGTTAAAATTATGGTTGAAATTGAGGTTGAACAAAAAGTAGTTTAATATGTTTGGTTTTTGAAATTGAGGTTATAAAATAATTTTTAAAAATATATATTAAGATTAATGGTTTTTAAATTAAATATTGTAGATTTAGCTATTGTTATTACATCATGAAATAAATAATACTTTATATAAAATATTTTTCATTGTTCCATTAAACTATCTACAATTTCATCACGTATGAAATACATCCAACAAGAACTACAGTTTTTTGGGTTTTTTAAGCAGGCAACATTAGGTAAAATATAATCAGGAACAAAATTGAAATTGTGATCAAATTCTGTAAATGTTACATCATCCAATGATCTCTATATAATTTATGTAATGTCATTGAATAATGTTAAATACTAGTTTTTCAAATAAAACACAATTAAAAATAAAAGATAATTTTTATTTTTATTTTACTAGGTCAAACACAGTTCAATGCATATTGAGCTTTGAACCGGACTTGGTCCAGCCAGAACAATGGAGCTTGCTACACTGTTCAGTGAATAGTGTAGGATGCTAATTGTACCGTTCACTTAACTGTGCAATTAGCTACCCTATTCATGCTAATTGCACTGTTCAGTAAATAGTGTGCGTGAAGCAGCAATTAACTACTTTTCTTTTCTTTGTGTTGTGTTCGCAAAAACATCATAGGACCCATAAACACCAAACAGGTTACATCTATGTTTTAAACAAAATGCAAACGCAACCTCATTACCAAATGGACTCTTAGTCTTAACGTGTAGCTTTAATGTTTGCAAAAGCGTTTTTCACTGCTTAAAACAATTGAGACATTTGAAGCTTAAAATACCAAGTGGAGAGGCCCATAAATATCAGACTTTGCATTTGACCACTTAAGAATTACTCAACATCCTTAAAAAAAAAAGAAAAAAAGTTACTGAGAACAGCTTTGTAACGTGACCTATCTAAGTGGAACTTGTTGTAAGAGAAATGCATAATGAGAATTACCAAGTCATATGCTTTGTAAGGCAAATGTTTCATTTAATTTGCATTGACCTTTTTAGTTTGTAATAACATAGTAAAATATGCTGATGAGGCTGATGAGATGTCAGTAACATGGGAAATTAGCGTAACCATTGGTTGCATAGATATTAGGGAATTGCATGAACCATGTCAACATTAGCGACACAAATTAGTAACATGAACAAACAGGTTTTTTGGTTAATCTAACCTGTAAGAGTCGGGTCAGTTTACTGTCTCGGTAGGGAACATGCATGCCTTCTTTTCGTTTTTTTTCATCCCCCAAAGCACTGATGACATTACCAAGTGCAAGAAGCCCCTTATTAATATGAATACCTGCTTGTGTGAACATAATTGATACTTTGTCACAACAACAACCAAGTCTCAATCCCAGACTTGATGAGGTCAGCATTGTGTGCGTGTGCGTGTGCGTGTGCGATAGAGACAGAGAGAGAGAGAGAGAGTAGTAGTAGTGAGAGGAAAAGCTAAAGTATGTTAGCTAAAGTTCATTTACCTACCTTCTTTCAAACGAAGACCGTCAGTACCAGTTCTTTTTGCTCGTTCAGATCCAGCTAGATCTACCAAATGGAGCTTTGCACAGAAATACTCTTCACCCATATCCTCATCTGGAGTGTCATTAACAGGAGAAACTGAATGGAGTTTGCGCATCTGTTCTAATGTGATCGTGAATATGGCATGTGACCGACTTTTATGACATGAAGAAGGGAACAACATGACATTAGACTATGAAAATACATTGCCAAGTTATAATGATGAAATAAGCCTTCATAGCATCTACATTTATAACTTCAATATACCTATCTCTAGCAAAAAGGAGAGAACCCCATTTTTGCAGCTAAAATGGAACGTGGATGGACAAAAAGCATACTAATTATTTTATGAACTCAGCACACAAAGATTACCATATGATTACCAAACACCTTAAGTGAATTTTCCATCGTTTGCCATATTTTACTCTCTTACTATCCTTTTCTTTTTGAACCCTCATCTTCCATTCAATACTTGATTTTCTGTCAAATACAACTATGGATACTTGAGAAATTTAGCTACCTATTAAATAGAAAGGATTACCCCCAATTGTACAGTGAAGTTTCATAGTTAATATCAACTTTCAAATAGCAAAACTAATTGAAGAGTGTTTCTCAACCAAAAGTTTTAATTGCTTCAATAGGAAGGCATGGAAAGTTAGTCAGAATGAAATCTCAAATTAGGCAGAATGGATCTTTTGATGTTCACAGTTTACCTGGACTGGTTATTCATATTTGTACTTCCTGTTGCCCTACATAATGATCCTTGCTCCAAGCACGCTGCCATTTCTTGCAATGTACTGACAGCTACTTCAGTTGATCCTGCTAGAGTTATAACTCCATTCGATGCTTCACGAATTTGTATTGGAGACTTCCCAGGAACCGCAACTTTCCCAGCATGTCCATTAGCAACCACTGATTTACTCTCAGATGCAGAATCCAGCAAGTCCCTCACTTCTTCCCTTAAGATCTTCAAATTGGAAACCCAATAATTAAATGCTCAACATAGAGGAAATCATGTATTAATGAACATTTAATGACAAAAGAATAGCAGCCTATCCATCAGTTGCCAATTTATACACTACATAAAACTGGATTTCTGTCCAAAAGTTCTTCTCAGTGTCCATAGCATTAACACAAGAAAAGATATTTTAACCTACCACATGTTATTCAATATCATTTTAATTTAAAATTTGATTTTCCCCTTTTCATATAATTACACAGTTCTGCAGAGGAAGCTTTGAAGATTAATATCTTTTTACATACCAAACATGATGCATTGAACTAGATAGTTAGCACCATTTATGGTGCACGACTCAGGGCATATCTTTAGGTCCTTAATCATCTGAGACTGACAGTTTCTCTATGAAATAGCTACCTCTATGAAGGACACATGCAATTGGAATTCCGTTTGATGCTTCAGTGTTTCAATCTTGTTGAATAATGCACCCATAACTTGAGGAATCAGTCCAGTCTGGCAACCATCTTTGAAGCCAGTTCCCATAGTATATGTTTTCCCCGATCCCGTCTGCAGCAGCGTGTGTGTGTGTGTGTGTATCATTATCAATCTCCAATTAGAAAACCCAGCATTCGTGAGAAATCATATGCAAGAGCCGTGGCATTGTATTGAAGGTAATATTTGGGGCGGGGTAGGCATTACCTGACCATACGCAAGAACCGTGGCATTGTATCCTTGGAACAATCCATCAACAAGCGGAGCAACACATTGTTCAAACATGGCAGATGGCTCTGCGCCACCATTTCCATAGACATGATCAAATGTAAATGAATGTGTCCCAATTTGTACCTAAGACATCATCAAAACCATCAGCATTCTTACCCCTTGTTTCTTAAAATATCCGAGAATCCAACTTCCTAACAATTGATAAAGAGATAATGCGCGTCCAACAATATAACGAATTATCAACAAAGCCAGCGAAGGAAAAAAAAATCAATAAACAGAAAAAGAAAATGACATGCAGTACAGGTACGGTAACAAGGTAAGTAGTAGTAAGCAGATTCAGGTCATCAAAAATCAAGAAAGAAGCCAAGAAACTAAACAAAGATTAGATTAAATTCTTAATTCAGCTCATACAACAACAAGAGAGAGAGAGAGAGTGGGGAACTAGAGAACTACATAGACACCTGAGGTAGCCGAGGAATAACAGAAACACAATCTTTACAACCTTGAAGACGCTCGTCGGCAATAAGGGGTCGTATATGAAGCGCAACCTTAACACTGCAAATCTCCGATGAAGTTGTCATTTCCATAAGCAGTTAAGAAGAAGAAGAGAGAGGAACGAGGAGGTAAATACTTTCCTTGGAAGATAGATTAGTTAGAGAGAAATTAGGGCGAGGAAAGTGATAGAGCAGCAACGAAGACAAGAGGAAGGCGGGGTTGGGATACTTGTTCTGATGGGGTAATCACTGTTAAACTCAATTTATAACATTCATCAATTTTTCTTCCCTCTTCTGCTTGTTGTGTGAGCAAATTGTTGCAGCTTCATTTTCCTCACTGCTCCTGAGCCGCAGACAGACAAATTATTATATTACTACTAGTAAAAGCAGGAGCAGTGAGTCGGAGTGAGTTGGAGCGAGAGAGCGAGTACAACAGCTTACTTCGACCAATCAAAGGTTACCCCACCCCCTCTGGCTGTCTGTATCCTAGACTGGTACTCGAAGAAGAGGACCGCCCCTCCTTTCTTTTCTTTTCTTTTCTTTTTTTTTTTTTTTTTTGAGCTCTCTATTTTTTCGTTCCCAAACTGCCCTTTTAATAAAAATTCTTATTAAATCTATCTGGATACCTCAAACAGATATGGAAAATATAATTTTTAAATCTTATAGATAATGATTTAGTCTCGGGAGATAAAGTTAATAATTTAAAAATAATACAGGAGTTTTTGGTATGACTGCTGTGCAGGGTATTATTTTTAAAAAAAATTATTGTTATTTAATTATCTATAAATATTAAAAATATATAAATTAAATTAAAAATACATTTAAAAAACACTTAAACAGCACGCCAAGCAAGAGACCTGCACTAGTCTTTAAGTATATATTTTTATATAGTAAAGGAAGGCTTAAAGAGCCGAAAGCAACGGCCAGGATCAAAACCAAAACGTAAGACGAAGGAACAAACAGCTTTCTGGGGCCTCCGTCACGTGCTAATAACTTCACCGAGCCTTATAGTTGGCTGGATCCACTATTCCCACTTTTGTGACATTTGCTTACATTTCTCACTGCCAGCTGTTTTTTTTCCTTCGTTTTGGCTGGCAAATGAAAATGAGAGTTAAAAGTAACTTTTTGAGCTTCGCTGGTTTATTCCTTTCTTCCCGGGGGATCCAAATGGAAAGCTATAAGAAAAAAAGTATTTTTTTTTAATTTTTTAATGAAGAAAAAATATTTCTTAATATTCAAAAGCATTAAAATACATTATTTAAATATCAATTCTTCCATCTCTACAACTTTTCTGAATGCTTTTATAAAAACAATCAAAAATATTAATATTAAATATATTAAAATACAAATAGATTGTTAAAATAGAATTATTTTTTAAATTGTAGTGCACATAAAAAAAATCATATTTATGTTATTCAAAAAAAAATTTCAATAATTCAGTTTTTCTAAATAATTTTTGTCATTAGAAATGCTCTTAATTATCCCCAGCACATAACTTTTTTATTTTCTTTTATAAAAAAATAAAAAAGTGTTTTTCTTGTAAGTTTTATCCCTTTCAAATGAGGTTACGTCTATTAAAAGAAATGTAATGTAAATTTATATGTGATCATCTATATGCATTGTTTGATTATTTCTAGAGAATATTTAGAAGTGTGATAATGATTGTTTTTTAAAGTATTTTTTATTTATAAATCTATTAAAATAATATTTTTTATTTTTAAAAAATATTTTTAACATCAATACATCAAAATAATATAAAAAATATTATTTTAAAGTAAAAAAAATTAATTTTTTTAAAAAAACTCCTTTAAAATGCAAAATCAAATTGATTGATGTGGTACAATACAAGTTAAGCAAACTGCCGCATAGAACAATTACTTGCAACTTGCTTGACTATAAGAAATGTTTGGAGAGAAATTGCTTAAATCTCAACCTTGAAGTTTCCTTTTCTTCACCCAATTCTGAATTCTTGGACTTTAATTCGACCGTTAGCTTGGATGCTAGCTAAGGAACCATAAGAAGGCCCCCACTCGTAAATATGATTTCAAACAGTAACCATCTTGACTTAATTACATGGTTAGTTCTTATGATCTTGGTTTTGTAAGTGTTTGTTATGTTTGGTCTGCATCACAACATCAAAATCAACCTCACTTGTCCTAAAACGATCATGATTAGGATTTAAGGGAGGGGGCTAATCAGCACAAAACGACAAATGGTGGGCTTTCGAAAGAGTTCGGTGGTCAGATTTTGTTAATGATGGTGGATTGACTGACTTCCATTTTGATGGACTGAGAGGGCCACCGAATTCTTTCCTTAATTGGAAGGCAACATCGACATAATTGATGCCGTTCAATTCTCCTACTAGAGATACTTTGAAATTGAAACATCAGCCATAGTCTGTACTAGATTATTATCCTGCATTTTCTTAAACATAAGAAAAAATATTCAGGTCACGGGATAATATTATTAAATTTAATTTAGTGAATTAACTTAAAATCTATTTACTTAATTTTTATTTATTTTATATTTAAAATTAATTCATATAAAAATTGCCTACCAAACTTAAAAGAATTCAAAAACAACATGGCTCGTTAATAAAACAAATAAAAAATAACATTGTTTGACTTTTTAAAAAATTCAAGTAATATTTGGATTAAAAAACTTTAAAATCAATAAAAAAATTTGTATAATAAAAAATATTATTTTAATATATTTATTGATAATTCTTTACTAATTTGTTAATGTTGATGTAGATATAGATTGTTTACTTAATTTACCATATAGTTAAAAGGCATTAATATTTTACTATAAATCATTTATAGTGCAATTCACAATAAAATAGCTTATTTAATCTTTAAAATATATATAAAAATACACATTAGGGTGAAATAATATATTTACATTTTGTTACACAGTATATAATCATGTCTATGACCTTAGGAAAAAAATAAAAGGAGAAGAAAAGGCTAATATTTGATGGATATTTTTGAATTTTTATAGTGTAATTATCAAATAGTCCTTGATGTTAATTTTTTTTTTAGGGCAAGGGGTATGTTTAGTTTTTCAAACTATTGAATTTTTGCAATTATCACACGAGGTCAAGGTCTTTTAGTCTTTGTAACATGTTTATATAATTTAATTATCAAATAACCTTTGAAATCAACTTTTTCTTACTTAAGATCAAGATCAAGGGATATGTTTAGTTTTTTAACCTCAGTTTTTTTAAAATTATTATATGGGTAATGGGTGTTCTAGTTTTTCTATAATTTAAAAAAAAAAATTAGAGGAAGTGAAAGGTGCTAATGCCTTTTAAGTAACTTGTGAGGCGCCTCGTGATGACCATTACCAATTTTTAATGACGGTGTTTAAAGCATTATGTCACCTTCTATCTAAGGGGTCAATGCATGTCAGCATTTGTGATATGGCGGAACTTTGGCAAAAAAAAATTAATTCTCTTTTTTTTTTCTCTACTTCACCTCAAAAAATGTGTTGGCTTTACAAAGTTACAAAGTAGTCTTCAATCTTTTAATTATATTGAATTTGATTTATTTATTTATTTATTTCATTCATTAGCATTTGATTTTTTATGTTTTTTTATCAAATTTAATCCTCATTCTTTAATTTTTATTTATTTTTCTTTTAATATTTTTCTAATTGGAATTTATTTTTTGATTTAATCCCTAATCATTTGATTTTAATTTTTTTGTTAAATTTAATCCTTATTTTTATGATTGCAATTTCTTTTATTTTTAGTTTTCTTATTTATTAATTTTGTTTGGCAATTTAATTACTCTTTGTTTAATTACTCATTGTATTTTCATTTCATATTTAATGCTTATTTTTTTATCATGTTTTTAAAATCCAGCCCGGGAGTCGACCACCATCATGACCTGAGTTACGAGTTGGCTGAGTGATTGGGGTTACCGAGGTCAATTAGGTTTTTTATTATGCAGGAAGTAAAAATGATATTATTTTCATAAAACAATAATGAAAAAAAAGGTGTTGACATGATTTTCCCCTAATTAATTGCTTGATTTTTTATCCAGCTAAAAAGTAAAAAAATTGTATCATTTTGATAAAAAAATAGAGAAAAAAATCAATTATGATTATTTTTCTTTTGATTGTTCTTTCTTTGTTTTGGATTTTTTTTAGATTGTTTTTTGTCATCCATTTTTATTTGATTTTATTTTTTTTTATATCAAATATGGTACCCATTCTCTTTATTATTATTTTATTTTATTTTCTTGGTTCGTTTTTTTTCTTTTAATTTTTCCCCTCATCATTTTATTTAATTTCTTTTTTTTCTAGATTTAGTCCTCTTTTTTGTATTTTTTCTAGATTTAGATTTATGGTTAAGAATTTTGCTCAAGATTTTTTTTATTTTTTATATAATCATCTTGGTCTTATGATTAAAGATGTTGATTATGAAAATTAAAAAACCCCACGACATATTGAGGGGAAAAATAAAACTAGTAAATGATAAAGAAAAATGTTATTTCCAAGTATTATCGATATTAATCTTTTTATTTTCTAGACACATCCTAGTTGCTTGATACTTTCATGTATGTAGTAATGCCCTGTACGAGGACATGCTGCTTTTCAGGAATTCAAGAGTGTGTTTTGCAATGGTCAAGATAGTATTGCTTGGTAATTAATCATGCTTTTTTACTCAAACAATACTATAATTTCGAGGGATAGAGATTGCTGCCATTAAGATTACATAATATAATCTTATTGTTAAAATGAATATAAGAAATTATGAGTAGATACCATGTGTAAGCTATCAAAATCAACATCGCAAAGCATCAATGTTGGAGAAGGAGCCCTGAACTCATCTTTAATATACTCAAAATCAAGTTAAAGGATGAAGCTATAGGATTGAACAAGGTTTAGTATAGTAGACATATAATTATGAAAAAAAATAACATAGTATTGAAAGAGGTAAATGATCAATCTAGAAGAAAAGAATTGGGCCATATTTAGAATTTTGATAAAAAAAAAACTATTTACTATTCCAAGAAGAACAATAAAGAGCCTTTTATTCCCTCCTTTGCTCTCCTAACCATTTTTATTCCTGGATGTGCTTTTTTGGCCTTAGTGGGCCTCTTTTTCCCCTGCTTCATAACTTTAATATAATCACTCAATTTTTTATCACTTCTCATTTAATTGATCTTCATATACTTAAAGTTTTATCCAATACTAAAGAGTAGATGTTGACATTACATATATCTTAAGCTCTTCTAATCCAATAAGAGAATCCCACAAAACTATGATTGTATTTATCTTATCAATATACTAATTCAAATTCAAGTATCATTGAAAAGCAATCCACTTACTAAGGTTAAAGATAGCTTTTTAGGGTACAATTATAGATGTGGTCCTCTTTATCATTACAAAACAATCCCCACACTATTTTTTAGTATAAGCTTTTATCCTCAATCAAGTTTTGTCTTAGACATTTACTAAATGCAGTGCCGCTAAGCTTTTTATATAAATGGCTTCAATCTCTATGTTTTTTTTTCCCTTTTTTTTATAGCTCGAGCTTTCAATGCTATTTGATAATATATATATATATTACTGCAACTTCTCATCATATTTTACCTTAAGACTTTGGACATGAATTCGAGACTACACTTTTTTCTTCTCTCCATCAAATTTTCTAATTTGTTAACCAACCATAAATTCAAGCCTAATTTTGTTACAAGACTCCTTTTTAATTGTGTTTGCATGATTAGAAAAGGTTACGAGGGGAAAGGTGTGATGGTGCGAGAATACATGATCTTGTAACATGGAAGAAGGTGATCATATGATGATTGACCCATTGAAAAGCCAGCTACATGCTGGAAAATTTGCTAAAACATGGTTAATGAGTGTATTTAAGGCTAAATTAAAAGTAGAGTCCACTTATTTTTTGGGTTAAAACTTTGTTGAAATTTAATTGCAAATATAAGTTCTTTAACGTGACACATTACCATGTTTAAAATAAATTATGACTGAATGAGAAATTAATCTCAAAGAATAATTAGTTAAAAAGTTAAAGAACTCTAAAAAAAAAATCTTTGTGTTTATAAAGTGAAAATTTAAAGAGTTATAAATTGACTCAAATAGCACCTAAGCTTTTAGAGATGAGATGTTCTAAGTAAATTGGGTTTTAAGCTTAAATCCATATGCAAGCACAGGTCGGCTCGAGTTTTGAGCATTGGTTTGGGTTTATTGTAAAAATAATATTTTGGGCATGAATGTTAACAATCTATTTAGAAGCATTTATTGTAAATCTAAACAGTTTAGTTCAAAAAAATTCATATTTGTGGCCATTATGTTCATATTTAATTTTTAATTTATAGTGACTAATTTAAAGTTGATAATGGTGGGGAGTAATTATAATTATTACAATAATTAATTCTTTACTTTTTAGCTTCTAGAATCCATTAAAAAAAAAGGGGTGAACGAAGAGTTTTACACACTATTTCTCACCTCATTTCATAGTTTTTCCTAATCTTTATATGTTTTGATTTTCCTCTCAAATCTAAAGTTTATATTCATCTTGTTGAAAGATATTTGAGTTACATAATATATGGTTCAAAAGTCTTGTTTATAAGTGCATCGAAACTAAGATATTGTTGTTGGAAGCTTAAAAGATACCTTGCAAATATCCTAGTTGTACAAGTGAGAAGCAATAAAACTTCAAGAATAAAGGATTCATATTTTACAACAACAAAGATTCATTACTTTAAAGTGCTTTAATAAGTACCATTATTTGTTTTAATTTAACCATATATATTTTTATTACCAATATACATGCTAGAACTTTGAATTAATATCAATTACAAGTTTGAGTATATGTTTAATGTGCATGTTAGAATTTTATTATTATATTTGTGTTGAAAACATGTTTGTCATAAGTTTTTATCTAGCATGCTTATAGATTTAAACTTGTATGAATTATAGGTTTTCCTTGAAAATCTTTCTTGTGTGCATGTTATTGTTATGATAAGCTAAATATTCTTACTCGCTAGTCTAACATGATTATCATTGTTTGTTTGAAAAATAATCTTAAAGCTTTATTGCTTATTAGACTCTGCTTAGTTTATTTTTTAGATAAAAATATAATAATAATAATAATAATAATATAGATTAGTTGTTTAAGAGGTTTCTAGCATCGTTAAAATTTAAATTTTTTTAATCGTTATATTCTCACATATAAATTTATTTCTAATTTTATATTTTTTTTGTTTAAAACTTTATGGTTTGTTTATAGCTTTATAGGTTTTTTAGTTTAATTTTAGAAATTTATAATATATCTTAGTTTTAAAGTCATAGTTTATCTTCTAAAATTGTTTTTCATGTAATTTGAATGTTTTGATGCATGTCTTATATCTTATAGATTTATAGTTTCCAACAAGTGAATTATTATTTTGTTTATGATAATGATTAATACTTAAAAGTGTATTTTTATCAAGGTTTTATATCATCATTTTGCACTTAAAATATCAATAACTTCTTAACTAAAATATGTTTTATAATAACATATCTAATAATATAAAATACCTTTAATTTATGGTAAATGTTCATTTTAAATATAGACCTATCATATAAATGAAATTGATTGATGAGTTTAAAAAATACAATTGATTGATGAGTTTAAAAACTGAAATTAAAAGGACAAAAAGATGGTGAAACTTAAAAAAAAAATGTCAGTGCAGTCCAAACCATAACATTGTTCGGTAATTTAATCATATCTAAAGTTGTAGATCTCAAATTTAGATCCACTTTATATAGATGGAAAGGTAAGACATAGCCTACAACTTTTATATGGAGTCCAATATTTAATAAGGCTATTTTCAAGTCTAAATTGTAGCAACAACAAACAAGTCCAAATCTGTCTTATAGCCTGCGTATTGATCAGTATGTGACCCATATCAAGAGTTTTAGAAGTCTAGATGACCTTTATTTTTTTCCTTTTGGAAAGCTAAGATAATTTTTTACAACTTTCATGTTTCAAGTGATTCTAATTCTAACGTTATCAATAATATTTTGGGCAGATAAAAGAAGATAAAGATTGTCATCAAGTCAAGAGATGGCCAACCACTCATCAATTAGTCATCAAATCAATAGTTTCTAATGTCGACCTATAAAAGGAGGCATTTGCCATGAATTTAAGCATCTTGATCTCTAGATCAAGATCATGATTTTGCTTTCTCTTTTTATATTTTTGTAATGTTTGGGTTTTGTTTTCATGAATATCAAGTTTATACGTTTAATTTTCATTCCTTTACTTAGTTAATTTTTATCTTTTTTTATTTTTATTTTTATTTTTTTATTATGTTTAGCTAAGTTTATCATGTCAAGGTGAAAAGGTTACACTAATGGTGTAAGAATAAGTATAATGTAAACTCAATATGGACTTTAATATTTGCTATTAACATGTTTTGTATTTGTTATCTTGTTCACTATTTAATATTTTCCTTGTTAAATGACTAATCTAGATATATGTTGGATAACACTTGGTATAATAAATGCTTGACAGTTTTATAGCCTACTGTATGATATAACTGACACCTGAGCTATGAAAGGAACTTAATTTATTGTTAATATAAGTTATAATTATGAATGTCTGACGAGATTTACACGAATTAACATTAATTGAATAAGATGATTAATACAACCATGTTAACAATTTATAATATGATTGGAACCTCCTTTGTGTGGGGTTTCCAATTGAGTAATAAGAGTTTATGTTATACTTGTCTGACATACCATTAGTGAATCCTCTAACCTTGAAATTTATTATTATCATTGTGTAATCCTTACGTTAATCTTTCATCTTAAAGTTCTTATCAACTTCTTCTTCTTCTATTATTATTGTTGTTGTTACTACTATTACCACTACTACTACTACTATTACTACTATTGTTATTATTATTGTTATTATTATTGTTATTGTTATACTATTATTATCTATAATTTATACAATTAACCTCCATGTGGTTTGATCCCGGTCTTGTTGGGTTATTTATTACTTCGATACTCCTATATTTAGGAGAAGATATCAATCTTTTGATCATGTCAAATAGTTTGAGCTATCTTACTTATATGATCTTTTTTGTTTTTTGCTTAACATGTTAAACATTTTATAATGATATAAAACATGTGAAAAAGAACTTAAGATTTTAATATGTTAATTTTTATTTATTAAGTTATTATAATTTTTTTATTTTATATCTTACTTGTAATGAAGTCAAAATATTTATAAATATTATTGGATATTGTTTGTTTTTTTTTATAGATTTTATCTTGTCTTTTACTCCTTCTACTCAATATTGAGTTGTAACAGCTGATGCTACTTCATCAAATATTACTTTAATAGTAAGGATTCTAAAGACACCTTTTTATAGTGTATGGTGAGAAACCTAATAAGTTTAATGGTTTGGACTTTAAGAGATGATAGTAAAATATATTCATTATAACACCTTAGACTTGACAAAGTTTGTGACTAGAAAAATGCTAAAATCATTAGAAAATAAATCTAGCCCTACTGGTGTAGCGGTAGCGGTTGTGGATGTATGAAATTATGTTAATTTTATGTGTCAGAAATATATCTTTAATGTGTTGGATAATACACTACATGATGTATATAGTTAAATCAAAAGTGTAAAAGTACTATGGAAAACTTTAGACAAAAGTACAAAGCTGAAGATGTTAATATGAAGAAATTCAAAGTAATTTTATATATATACATATATATATTTCAATATGGTTGATTCAGAGATCGTAATGAACCAAGTTCAAGAGTCTTAGCTTGTCTTGCATGATATACATGTTAAAGGTATATCTTTATGTGAGTCCTTCCAAGTGGCTGTAATCATTAAAAAATTAGCATCATCTTAGAAAGATTTTAAGAACTATCTTAAGTGTAAGTATAAGGAGATGAGAATTGAAGACCTTATTTTAAAGTTTAAAAAAGAAGATGACAATAAGTTATCTGAAATGAGAGTCATCTATTATGGAGCCCTAAAAGCAAATATTGTGGAATAAATGATAAAATCCCATAATAAAAATCAAAATAAAAAACTTGTTATGAAAGGAAAAGGAATTGCTAACAAATTCAATGGCAAATGCTTTATCTGCAACATAATTGGACATCTAACCAAAGATTAAAAAAAATAAGAGTTAATAAGAAAACTCTAAAAAAATGATTGTTTAAGCCAACATCACCAAGATTAATCATTTTAATAATAAAGTTCTAGAAATGAACTTTTCTTATGTTATTTCTGTAGTCAATTTAATTAACAACCATGAACAGTATTGGGTTAATATTGATGCTACAACATATATATATGCTGAGAAGAAGATGTTTTCCACTTACAAAGAAGTGGATAAAGAAAACTTATACATGAAAAAATCATCAACCTCTGAAAAGGTTATAATAAAGATGACCTCTAAGAAGCTTTTTACTATCAACAAGGTACTTCGTATTATTAACATTAGAAAAAATTTGATTTTTAACTCATTGTTAAGCAAAAATAACTTTAAAATGGTCTTTAAAAATGATATGTTTGTAGGAAAAATGATATTTTCATGATGACCTTTTTATTATGAATATAATGACCATTATATCTAATGATAATAATAATAATAATAATATTGTCTCTTCTTATTTGTTGGAGTCTTATGATGTGTGACATGATATGTAAAGTAAGTGAATTAAAATTCTATGTAAAAGTTAAAAAAAAAAGCTATGAATTATTACCAAGTATGATTTTTGAGAGAAAAATTATAAGTGTGAAATGTATGTAAAATCAAAATTCACAAAACCTTCTTTCCAAACAATTAAAAAAAGTAATGATCTTCTAGAGTTAATTCACTCGAATATTGGTGATTTAAAGTTTATATAAACTAGATATGAAAAAAAAAAAGTATTGTGTTTTCTAGATGATTATACAATTTATTATTATATATATTTGTTTATGAGAAAAAATAAAGCTCTTGAAATGTTTAAACATTACAAGAATAAAATTAAAATGTAACATAACAAGAAGATAAATGTAATAAAAAGTAATATAAGTGGAAATGATGAAGCACTATTTGGTGAATTATGTTTTCAAAATGGTATTATCCACTAAACTATTGATCCTTATTCATCACAATACAAAGGTATTGCAGAAAATAAAAATTAAACATTAAAATAAATAATGAATACTATGTTGATACTTTTAAAATTTATGGGAGGAAATTCTAATTGTCAATTAGTCATTTAGGCAAGTGCGCCATGAAAAGTTAAAAAACAATTATGGAAAGATATAATACCTTCTTATAACTACCTTAAAGTAAAGGATGTTTTGCAAAGATAGCTATAATTTATCCTAACAAGGTTAAAATATGACTTAAATTATTAATTGTGTATTTATCGGACATTTATGCAACGGTAATATATATTGATTTTTTTATACACAAGTCAAGTATTGAGGATATTCATCCTAATACTATAATGAAATCAAGAAATTTTATATTCATTAAATATATGTTTTTATAAAAGAAAGCATGATAACATTAGTGATTTAAAACAATGAATGGAGCTAGCTCAAGTAATAATCATCAATCATACGATATTGAAGTTAATCTTAGAAAGAGTAAAAGAACCAAAATGATCAAAACATTTAGTCTTGATTTTTTAAATATATTTGTTAAAAAATAAACCTTAAACCTACAATGAGGCAATGTCTTGTCTGGAAGTTTTCTAATGAAAGGAGGCAATTCATTTTTTTAACATTTAGTCTTGATTTTTTTAATATACTTGCTAATTTGATATTCTTATTGGATTCTTGAATATCATACATAATAGCATAAATAAAAAAAAATATTCAGAAGCCCCTAGGATCTTATTAGACAGATCTAGAGTTGTTTAGAGATTTATTACTTGAAAATATAATCTTCTCTAGTTTTGAATAATTCTTTAAAGATTGGGTTGTCGCAAATCATAAGTTGTTTAATTTTTCAACCTCCAACTTTAATCCATATCAACCATCAATGAGAAATACCATAAACCCCTATTTAAAAGAAATGGATCATTATGTCTATAATATTAGCTCTTTATTTTGTCACTTACACAGTTTTTCATCTAGTAGACAATCTTTTGAAAAATAAGAGCATGAATTTATATTTATAGGGAATCTTAAAAGCCCTATAAATGATAAAATATATATATTTGTTCCTTAAATTAAATCCATATATCATTTAAGGATAATTTTATAAATTTAATTATTCAAGTCCCAACTTAATTATTATAGGATTAGAATTATAATCCTTGAATTAAATACACTATAATGCTTAATTTCTAAAAACCTCGTTTAATTTTTAACTAATGATTCTTAATGTGTGTGACCCATTAAGTTCCTAATATGTTGACCCAAATATAAATTATAATTCTAAATAAATAGATTTAAATAAATTAAATAATTTAATTTATTATCAATTTAATAATTGATTAGTATATATTTGAAGATCAAGTGTATCGTCTAGCAATATGTCATGATATTTTAAATATTAGGAAAGTCATAAGTGGTTTGACTTAACCTTTTAGTGACTAGTTTCTTAATGTAATTATTGTCCATTCATCAATAATATTTCAATTTTGCTATTTTAGCATAAAGTGTGTATGTTATGTCAAATCATATTTGTTCGCAACATTATAGTCATTAATTATTTGAATAAGATTTGAAACTCTTTTCAAGTCTTATCATATTTTGCGCAAGGATTTAATAATAAATATTATTTGAAAAAAAATATGTAACATTTTTTCTAATCCACCTATGGTGATGAATTCTTTCTTGATCACTCAAACATCTTTATATAGTTTATACTATATCTAATGTCTACCTATTTATTACCTTTACCAATATAATGTATAACAAGATTAAAATGTAACACTCTCTAGATAAGATAGTTTAATGATATTAAGTTTAAGGATCATTTATACAACCATCTTGCAAGCTTTTCCATAGACACATGTAATATCTCTATATGAAATTCTCATGCTGGTCATTTTAGTGTACATGTCTTATGATAAGCACCTATATATTAGTTTTAGATATATTTTTTATACCTTAACTTATGAGAATAATTGTTTTCTTTCATAAATAAAAGAACATAATATGTATTAGTCATTATGACTCTAATGAATGTTCAGTATTTAAAAAAGAATCAACATGTTTTGATATAATATAGATCTCATAATTATAACAACTTTATAATTTTCTTTGCAAAATATTTTTGTCTGGTGGAATTTATCTTTATTTTATATTTATAAATTAAATATTAGATTTATTAATAAAATATTATATGAATATTAATGATAAATTAAGCCTTTGTTAATAATAAATATGTATTTACATGAATATAATAATATCACGTGAAACCAATCGATTATTTATACGACATTTTAAACTAACAATTCCATGTTGGCAAAAACTAGCTCCAACTATTTGTATCCATTACGATAGTTAGTCAACATTTAAAAGAGTATAAAGTAATATGTATAATGGTAAGTCTAAACATATATGTTACAGACATAACATCATTAAACACTTGTTCTCAAATAAAATCATTTTCATTGACGACGTAAAGTTAAAAGAAAATATTATGGATTTGCTAACCAATAATTTATCGAGAGAGTTTATGTGTTGTTCATCAAGGGGAATGAGTTTAAAACTTTTAAAGATAAAATAATGTGATGATGATAATTATTTCTAGTTGATGAAAGATTCAAAGATCGAATTTCAAATGGAAAACTCGGTGGTATAACATTCTTGATAACACTAGCAAATTATTATTTTCTATTTATTTCTATGATGAAATAAGTGCAACTGCAATATGATAAAGGGTGAGTTGTTCTCTTAATAATTTTCATATCTTGGTACATTAAGTGGCATATAGCAATATACTTTTATTAAAAAATTATTTATATGAGTAAGAAATATAGTTGTTTTTTTAAGAATTTTGATTAAGAATGAATTCTCAAAAATACTCTTAAATCCAATAGTTGTTCAAAGCCAAAATGAATATGACAGTGAAAACCAAAGGAAATATTTAAATATAGAATTATATGAGTGTTATTATCTTAGTTTACATAAAAGATAAATAGTTCAAATTATAAAATCTAATTTTTAATATAGTTATTGTTAAGAGTTGAAAGTTAAAAAACAAAAATGAAACTAAAAATAGAATATAATAAAATAATCTGAGTCTATCAAAGTTAGTCTATAAAACACGTGACCCGAGTTATAAGACCAGAATAACTTCATAGAAACAAACCAAAATAAATTATAAAACCTATTTCATAATCAATTCCATGTTGAAGAATAAAATTGATAAATACCAATTAAAAAGACAACAAAAACTCAATATCTTATAGAAAGCAAAATAAAATAAATCATGAATCCTAATTCTTAATTAATCCAATGTTGAATGATGAAATTAAAAAAAATAAAACAAAAGGAAAAAAAAACTTGAGTATGTTAAGTTAACCCGCCAAACCTGTGATATGTGTTATAAGACCAAGCTAAACATTTATAAAATAAACCATAATAAATTATGAAACTTAATCTTTAATAAACTAAATGTTGAAGTATGAAATTAGAGCAAGAAATATAGATTTAGATAGAAAAAACTAAAAACAAAGAAAAAAATATTATTAAAATAAATAGTTTTTTTATGAGGCAATGAACAATAAAATCACAATCTCTTTTAGTTTATAATAAAAAGACATGAGTATATTCAGGTTAACCTATAAAAAATATGACTTGAGTCATAAAACCACGATAACTTAATAGAAAGTAAACCAAAATAAATCATAAATCCTAATTTCTTATTATTTTTATGCTGGATGATAAAATTGAAAAAAACTATATCAATTAAAAAAGATAAAAAAAAACTTGAGTCAATTAAGTTAACTCGCCAAGTTCACAGCTTAAGTAATGAGATTGATATAACTTTGTAGAAAGTAAAGCAAAATAAATCATAAAGTTTAATTCTCAATTAATTTAATATTAAATGATGAGATTAAAAAAATATATTAATAAAAAAATAAAAAAAACTGAAGTCTATTGAGTTAACCCATCAAATTCATAATACATGTTATGAGACCAAGTTAACCACTTATAAAATAAATCAAAATAAATTATGAAATATAATCTTCAATAAATTAAATATTAAATATTAAAGTATGAAATTATAGAAAGAAATATAAGTGTAAAAAAAACAAGGAAAAAATTATTGAAATAAATAGTGTTTTTGAGGTGGTGAACATAAAAATCATCACAATTATTAGTAATATTATTATTACAATTACAATCACTATCATTATTATTATAATTACTATCACTATTAATACCACCATTACTACAACTATAACTAATATATAATTTAATTATTATTGTTGTTGTTCATATCATTATCATTATTATCATAATAAAAATATTATTATTATTATTATTTTATTTTTATCACTATTATTATTATTATTATTACAATTACTATCATCACCACTATTATTATTATAACTAAAATTTCTATCATAACTAATTTAATTATTATTATTGAAAAATAAAAACCATGAATTTGATTTGAAAACAATAATTAAAAAATATAAAAAAATTGATAAAAAGATTAAGAAAACTAATAAAAAAAATTAAAAGATGAGGGATCAAACTAAAATCACTATTATTATCATGGAAAAAACCAAAATTATAAACTTAATTTGAAAGATAAAATTGAAAACTATAAAAACTGTCAATAGAGTAAAAAGAAAAAAAAATTAAAAGTGGGAGGTTCGAATAGAAAATCATTGTATCTATAAATTAGAAACTAGGAGTTAAATTAAAAATACATAAAATTTTAACAAAAGAAAAAATGATAAAAATATATAAAATAAAACTAAAAGGACGGAATCTGAAATATTAATAACACTAACGACTATAATGTATTTATCCGGGCATGAGAGAGAAATGAAGGGAAAAAAGAAGGGGAAAAAAAGGATCTGCCGTGGTAAATAAAGAATATTTGAACCACACACACTGCTTATATATTATCAAAGAACATAAACATCACTGCACTATTATACTATATAAACACAGTAAAATCTCCACCCGCTTTAGAATATTTGTTATATAAATTATAAAGAAAGATTCGCCAATCTCATTGTAGATTGCGTAAACATCTTTCCATTATTTCGCTTTCACGTATAATACTTAACCATGAATTATGGAATTTTTTAATGAATTTGTTTTGAAATATATATTTAATTAAATGCCAGTTTTTTCATCAAAATCAAACATGTTTTTATTTTTTATATAATAATTTAACATATTTTTTAAATATATAAAAAATATATTCATGATATTAAAAAATAAAAATATGTATAGTAAATAAAAAAATCATAAAGTAAATATTGATTGAATTTAATTTAAATATAAATCAGAATTTTAACTCTATTTAATAAAAAGTAAAAACAACTCCACCATCAACTCATTCTTTTAATATAAATAAAAAATTATTTTATGAGAACTAAATTATTTTATAAAATATTATATAGTTTTTATGCTATGCTGACAACGTTATTTATAAAGAGTATAGATTTTAAATATTTTTTACGTTATTTTATAATGTTCGTGCTACGTAGACAATGTGAACAAAGAATAATAAACCACAATAATTGTTTTTCATAATGAAAATGCCTATGAAATGGGCCTAATCCCCACGGCCCAGTCACGTAAACTCCACAGTTTGAAAAATTCGAGAACCCAAAAACATCAAGGGCTCACTCGCTCTCTCTCTCTCTCAATGGAGGAAAACATGGCCGCATACTACCCGCCACCGCCACCACCGGGGCACTACCCAACCTACTACCAACCGCAACCTCCGCCACCAACGGTGGCACCTATTCCACCTCCACCTCCTCATCACCTCCCTTACATACCTCATCCACAACCGCCACCGGCACCTTTCGTATCCTACGTCAGTGTTCCTGCTTATGTTCCACATGATCAGGTCCGTACTCTCTTTGTTGCTGGCCTTCCTGATGACATCAAGCCCCGCGAAATGTACAATTTATTCCGCGAGTTCCCTGGCTACGAATCTTCTCATCTCCGTACCCCCTCTCAAAATTCTCAGGTACTTACAATTTTTTTTTAATAAAAGTTTGAGCTTAGGAATTAATTATTTGTCCTTTAATTATGGTTTTTCTAATTAGCAAGGTCAAAATCTTTCTCGGTGATGAATAATTGGGAGCTTTTTCTTACATAATTGCACATGTTTACGAGGTTGTAAGAGAAATTAGGTTAAATAAAAAAACTAGAATGTTTTCCATGAAATTAGGTTATGAGCTGAATATGCGTGATTAAATGCTTAGAATTAGGACAGCTGATATCTTATTCACTCTTTACATGATCTCTGTTGAGTTGCTTTATTCCGATCTGTTGTGATTGTTGCAGCCATTTGCCTTTGCTACATTCACTGACCAGCCGTCCGCAGTTGCAGCCATGCATGCTCTGAATGTATGAACATCTTGCCTTGATCCTGTAAACTGCGCTGCATTTTTTTAGGGTTTGTTTTGCATGAAAGTTAAGTTCTGTCCTAGTCAGGAATTATGCAGGATCTTATCCTTCTGTGATTTGAAGCAATGCCAATTTCATTTTTCAATTTGTACTGAAGGCATCCAGTTAATGGCGGGACTACAGGCCCCCCTGGGCCCGGCACACACAGGGTTATTTTGGATTAATTGCAATGCTGTTTATGCAAGCTATGCCAGCAATAACTTTTAATTCTTGGTTCTGAAACTTGGTTGCAGGGGATGGTTTTTGATCTTGAAAAGGGATCTACCCTATATATTGATCTAGCAAAATCTAATTCCAGATCTAAGCGCTCAAGAACAGGTCTAAAATCTAATGCCTAACATATTATTATGGCTTCAAATTCCTTGTTACTTTCTTTTCCTATTTCAACTTTACTAAACTTCATATTTATACTTGATTTTGAGGATTAGATGATGAATGGTCTAGTTTGGATAAAAAGGCTAGGGTTTCCTCTGGATTCTCGATGGGCACTCCTGATTCAGGTAAGACCATGTCTAAAATTGATAATATCATTTGGACTCTTCTCCATGGGAGCTCCTTGTTAGCACACTTTCCTCTGTGTTTATTTTATGGATTGTGTACTCACTGTTATTTAACTTTGTGGTTTCCTTGGCGTATAAATTAATTGCTTAGTCACATGGAGGACACATTCTTCTAAAAGCTCACATTGCACATGTTTTGCACGCTTGGACACTAGCAGGTTTTGGCAGCGTTCACTTGCCTGGAATGGCTAATTCTGCTTTCAACACGATTGGTTTTCCATCTGCACAAAGGTCATTTGCACTTCTTGAGCACATCTTTATTACTTGGAGTAACTACAGGCTATGTTTAGCTCAACTAGCACTTGTTTTAACTTGAAGTGATTCCTTCTAGCTGAAAGATAAGGGCTTAGCACAAGCAGTTACTATGCCCTGTTTTCTGATGTTAAAGTACAGGGACCATCTTTGATTAATTCTTCATCTATTCATGATTGTGTAATCAATTTTCTTTTTGTGTTTCTCAATTATTCAGTCCTGGAAGCATTGATGACAGATCTAGAAATGAGTCAAAAGCAGGAAGAATGGTTAGATTACTTTTCACTTCTTTTGTTTTTATGTCACAATATCAATCCTGTAAGTTCCATATGTTTCTTCGTTATCTCAATTATTTCACCTTGAATTAGAATTACTGTTTTGTACTAAAACAATTTGTTATCGTTGTTATTGTTTTTTTATTGTTTGGAAAATCATAGTATGCTGTACTCCTGGAAGAATCTTTGCACATCTTTTATATTATTATGGGCATTTACTGCTGGATGGTTTGCTTTCACATCAAAATAACAGAATGTGATCTGCGCATGAGCATATATTCTGAGGGTGATAAACTAATGTTGCTACTGACAGAATAATTCTTCAGCACCTCCATGCCCAACACTTTTTGTGGCTAATCTGGGACAAAATTGTACAGAGGAAGAGCTAATTCAAGTATTCTCAAGGCAAGGAAGCAATAGTCATTTCAGGTGTAATGTTCTGTTGATTCTTTTTTCTATAAAAAAAATATTATGCTGCTGATTCTTTTTTCCCTTCTCTTTCTGTCAGATGCCCTGGATTTCTGAAATTGAAGATGCAGAGCACATATGGGGCTCCAGTCGCATTTGTTGATTTCCAGGTTCTTGATTGCTGTCTAGCTCTTTTTCACTGTCTCCTTCCACGCTTCCTTCTCTCTGTTTCTTTTTGAAACAACCCAACTAGAGAAATTAAGGAACTTTCTTTTGAAGAAGGAAAGTGGAATAATTGAATGAATTTCCTTGTAGCTTGTAAGAGAGTTAGGTATGGTTTTAAGGTAAAGAATAGTTTTGGGATTCATGTTTATGATAATGAATTTTTGTTGAGTTTTGCTTAGGATTTGGATTGTTTGCTTACTCCATGGCATTTGAGGATGCTGAATCTTCATTTTGCTTTATTTATTAACTTGATTTTACAATCTGTCCCATGCACCAAATTTGATGGGTTGTAAACTAGTGAAGCTTCAATTTGTTGGAAATGTCAATATCACAGCTTTCTTATTTCTTGGATATATTATGAGTCCGGAATTCTAATTACAAGTTACTTTATCTACTCTGATCTTTAATTTAAGAATGCTATCACTTGTGCAGGATGCTGCCAGCTCAACTGGGGCACTAAATCATCTGCAAGGCACCGTTCTCTATTCATCAGTTGCTGGTGAGGGCTTGCGGTTGGAGTATCCTTTATAAATTCTTTTATGCAACTGTAGTTGTTGTTGTTGAAGCATGTAATGTGGTTAGAAGTGTAAAACTTGTTGTTTTAGCTTAATGACAAATCCAGATATGCAAAATCACGCATGGGAATGCGGAGGAAACCAAGGTAATTAATTATGTAGGTGTGAGCAAACGCGCATCATTCACTCGGATGCACATTTTACAAGGGTTTTTGTACCCAAATGATGCTTGTAATGTGGTTAGAAGTATAGAACTATTTATAGAATCAGAATTTCCTTTGCTAAATCGTAACAATCTGTAGTTTAGATCATTTTCACAATGGGAAATAAATCTTATTTGATTCTCATACACAATGCTGTTTATTTTATTTTATATTATATCTCAATATGAAGTGATGAGAATTGGTGACTCCAATTGTCAAAATATCATGGTATTGTTCTTAAATTTAGCATCGCAAGGCTTAGTTTGATTGATGGAAAGGAATGTTAAATGGATGGAATAACATATGTATATATTTTTTTCTTGCGATGAATTGTATGTTGTGCCCAGTATTCCGTTCATTGTTTAAGCTTGGGAATTTTGATTTGAAAATTTTTGCAGGGATAGGTACATTAGTTTATGAGAAAGAATGGTCCCTTCCTACCATTAACATCTTAATTCATAGACGTAATACTTTTTCTTTCTTAACAGATAGAAAAGAAAAGAAAAGAAAATCTTTGGGGTTCAGGAGAAGCACATTTCTCATCATCCTAGCTGTTGTTTGCAGGCTGCTCTGAGAAAGGTTGAGCTGTGCCCCATTTGTCAGATATTTGTATTAAGGCGTTTTTATTTGGTAATGCGATTCTTATATTAATGGTAATTAGTGTTTTTTTAGGTGGATGTCAAAATAAAAAAAATAGTTTTGATTTTTTTTTAACTAAACAAAAAAGGGACACAACAGGCTTGTTACCAGCATAAGGGGTGTTCAAAATATTTGCATTATCTAATTTGATTTAATTTGTTAAAGTTAGATAATGAAAATATATTTATTATAGTGAAAAAAAAATCTCAAAAATAGATATTATAAGTCAGGTGGTGGATTAAGTTTTTGAAAATCTGTTAACTTGTATATTCTATATTTATTTTATTTTTATATTTGATGATACGTGGATTAAATATTTATTTTTATTTTATTTGAAAATATCTCAGCTCTAAAGATCTTAAGATCTCGTACATGGACTTTTTATTAGATTTTTTTAATATTAATAAAATGAGTCCTCTTTGCTGGAGGGAAAAAGGAAGTTAACTAGAATTTAACAGGGGTGTAAAATATGAAAATTATATTTAATATTAGGGTGTTATAATACTTATAGTTCATGATGTTGTAGATTTACCTTTAAATTTGATTCTATAAAAAATATTAATATAAATATTTGTAATATTTATAAAAAAATTAACTTAATATGCTTGTTTGTTTGAGAATATAATTATAGTTATTTTTTAAAATATTTTTTACTTGAAAATATATCAAAATAGTTTTATAATTTTTTTATTTTAAAAAAATTATTTTTAATATTATCGTATTAAAATGATTTGAAAATATAAAAAAATTTAGTTTGAAGCAACTAAAAAATAAAATAAAAATTAAATTTTTCTAGAAGTTTTTTTAAAATAAAAAAACAAACAGGATAATCTGTTCAATTAAAAATAATAAGATGAAAATAATAAATTGAATGAGTTGGAATTATAATTTATAAAATATCATAAGCTATTCATGAATCCAACGTAACTATATCCAACAACTCCCTTAACCAACCTGCCTAAATTTTCGTTTCTAGTTTGGAACCAATTGAATCTGAGGTTAAGTGCAAAAGGGGGTCTCAATTGTCTATTCCAGAAAGTAAGATTGGATTTCGGGTCAGTCGGGAGTCGGGACTGATTAAGAAAGAAGACATTGAATGTAGACAGCTCTATGAAATTGCTCGTGTATTCTTTTTCTATGAAAGCAATTTCTTCCCATGACTAACCAAGTCTTCCTTCAATGCACTATACCGTATATTTCATGAACAATGCTAATTCAAAATAAATTGAAAAACTCAAGTTATTTTCTTATTTTGATTTCATGAAAAGAGTTTTAATATATTAATATTAAAATATTAGTTTAATATATTTTTAATTAAAATATATTTTAAAAAATAACATCTAACAATTAAAAAAACCAGTGGAATGGTGCGTGTTTAGTCGTGCCAATCTCCACCTAAATTTTGACTTTTTTAGCTCAATAATTGGACGGCCGGCAACATTTACATCACGATCCAAATATATGCTCTTTTCCTTATGGCGTTGATGCCAAGATTTTTTCTTTTAACTAACTTGTTGACTTGTTCTAGTCAGGCACAGGCGCAGGCTCTCACATGTATTAGTACAAAACTTAATTAACCACAAAGTAAATATTTCGATTTCCATGTGCTGTCATCATCAGGTGCATTGCTGATACATGCATTCTCTGGACTATTCCAGCAAATAGAGACCACACACGTACCCAATACTTCCCTTCTTGTAAGAGGCCAAAAGTTATGACCTTGAAAAAGTCAAATCGCACTCTTACAACGTCACCCATAACAGGGTTTATTTCCACGCGTAATTATTGGAAATGATTTTTTTATAAAAAGTTTTTATTTAGTACTTATATAATAAATTTAGAAATATCTCGACACACGTGAGACTTTTTAAAGATTGTGTTTATTGCTTCGCTGGATTTATATCAAAATTTATTATATAAATACTAAATAAAAAGATTTTTGAATAATTTTTATTATTTACAATATATTATTTTTTTTGTTTTTTAAAATTTATTTTGATAGCAATTCATCAAAATGATATGAAAATATTAAAATAATTAATTTAAAGTTAAAATAAATTTAAAGTTGTTCAAAAATATTTTTAAAATACAAAAATAAACATATTTTAATCATTCTTCAACATGTTTATAACAATTTTTCTAACTAATTTGCTATTAATTTTTGAAATTATAGTGTAGGATACTTTATAAAATAATTTTTATTTAAAAATATATTATAATGAATATTATTTTAAATTTTTAATATTAATACATCAAAATTATTATAAAATATTAAAATTAATATTAATTTAATATATTTTCAAGTTAAAATTACTATTAAAAAAATATCTTACAATAAGAATATAAATTGTTTCAAACACCCCTTAATTTGCAAACAAATCAACCATCGATTGTTTGAGCCTTTCTTGCTTTGGACACATGGTGTGGGCTCCCAGGGCTAGAAGCCTAGAGGGGTAGTAATTAACTACTCCATGCGCCTATATGTATAATTTAAGCTTACTTTATCTGCTAATGATGTGGTTAATCTTTTTTTGCATGGACAACAAGATTTGGTTAGCCGCTAGTATATTCTCCCATGTTCCACGGGTCAAAATATTCTCTTTTTAAACACAAAAAATAAAAAATACGAAGAGCGTGAGGATTTTTTTAGCCAAATAATTTTGAAATCTACTAGCTTCATTTTTTAAACTTTAAATTAAATTTTTATTTAACTTGAATTTTAAATTAAATTGCATGAAAAGTTGATTAAAGTAAATCATTCAATTTTATAAATTTAAAAATAATTTATATGACTAATAAAATCATGACATAACTTAAAAAAAACTTTAAAATGATAAAAAAATTTATTGTTTATATAGCATCAAACTAATACTGAGATATTTTTTTATATTATAATATTTTTATAAAAAGTAAAATAAAATAAATTATAAAGTTTAATTTTTAATCAATTTAATATTAAAAGATAAAATAAAAAAATAAATTAAAAAAAATTAAACTCGCCAAACTTGTCAATACACCCGTAGACTTTTAAAAATTTAATGACATGGTTTTTTTAAAAATAATTTTTTAACTATATGACAAAAAGAGAACTAGATAATCATATGATCGAGTTTAATTAGATAAAAAAGATACCGAGTTAAATTGAAGCAATCAAGATTATCTTATCAAACTTGCAAACTGAATCATTGACTTTGCAAAGTTTAATAATAATCTATTTTTTTTAAATTATTTTTTATTTAACTTTTTTTTTTAAGAATAGATTGCATCATGATGCTGAAATATTTTTCTAATATCAACTCGATGCTGAAATATTTTTTTGATACCATGATAATCATATAAAGATCAAATTAAAATAAATTATCAACTTTAAATCCTATAAACACATCATATAAGGTCAAAATACAAAAATAAAAATAAAAATAAAAATGGTGAATTACTATTATAACTAATTTGTTTTTTAAATAGATCACACAGTGATGCTAAAATATTTTTCTAATATTAACTTAATGCTGAGATTTTTTTTTTGATATTGTAATGACCATATAAAAGATAAATTAAAATAAATTATCAACTCTAAATCCTCATAAACACATCATATAAGAACTAAATTAAAAAATAAATCATTAGCCAAAGAAAAAAATAGAGGTCAAAATGAAAAGAAATAAAAATAAAAACAACACTTTAAATTATTATTGTAATAATAAATATTAATGAGGGTGTGTTTTCCCACTACTTTTAGTTTTATAGTAATTAGATGACATGTGCTTTATATTTTTATTTTTTATAAAAACTTTATACATGCAAGTCTTTCCAAAGCATTTTTATAGTTTAAAAAATTTAATTGGTCAAAAATTTTATAGTAAATAAATAAATTGAGAATTATGTGTGTGACTAAATAAATAAAAAATCATTAATAATACCTAAAAATACAACTTTAAAAATCGACAAACGAATGTAAATCAAGATATTTAATTTTATAAAATAAGATACTTATCAATCATGTTTGCTAACTTTTATTTATTAAAATATTTTTATTTAATTAAATGCTAACTATACATATTAGAAATAAAAAGGTATTAATGTAAGGCCCCCGTTGGTTTCAGGTTTCATGTAAAGTGGTTTCCTTAAAATTATTTTTTAAATTTTCATGATTTTGTTTATCATTAGAAAAATTGGTTAACTGGAAACACTATTCAGTTAAAAAAAATTTAACCTGATTTTTTTTTAAAATATTTTTCTTTTATTTTGAGTGGAAAATACTTTTCAAAAATTATGAAAAAATTAAAAATATAATATTATATATTGATTATGTCATATTTGATCCTCAAAATGTTTATTGTTATATTTTTTTATTTTTTTTTCAATATCATTTTTTATAATTTGATCGGTCCTTATTTTTATGATTATTATTTACTTATTTTTATTTTTTTAACTAAAATTTTTTATGTATCAAATTTGATCTTTATTCTTTTGATTGTTAGCTATTTTATTTAAAATAATTTATAAAATTATAATTATTATTATCTTAATTTTATCATCTTTCATTTTTTTTATTTGTTAGATTTCATCTTCATGATTTTGATTGTTATTTATTTTATTTGAGATAATTTATGAAATTAGATTTTTTAAATTTTATTCTCATTTAATTTTTTAATTTTTAAGATTTTTTCTTTATTATTTAATAAAATTCAAAAAATATTAAAAAATATTTTTTAGTTTATTTTCTATGACATAACTAAACACTAGAAAATATTTTCCAACTTATTTTCAATAACAATACCAAATATCAAAAAATAATTCACTTTTCAGGAATATATTTTTCAATAAAACCAATTTTCAGTAAACAAACAGGGTCTAAATATAATTAATCTTTTTAAAATAAAAAACATTAATTAAAATTAAAAAAATAAAAAAAAATATTAGGTTAGCTCGCCTGACTCAATTCATCAAGCCTCAGGATAGATCTACACGATAGGCCCTTTTTGTTTTAAAACTGCACTTGAGGCGGACAACATGTTATTTGTGTTATTTTTTTTTTAAAATCAAATGATATATTATCTGTTTTGCCCAGATTTTAGCAACTATGGTTAGAAAAATTGAGCTTAAGTTTCTTTTAACCTAAAAACCCATAAATCCATTTTGGAATATGTTTTTGATTCTAAACACTTATAGATATCTTAGAAATAGCGATAAACCTATATTTGACCTTAAAAAACCTAAAAAAACACCCAAAAATTAAACTCAACCAAAAACTAAAAATAACCTAAGTTTATATTTGTTTATTTATGAACTTTTATGAAACAAAAACACCTAATATGAAGTCCCCTACATCAAATAAAATAATTTTATACAAAAATCGTTCATTTTAGTGTTAATCGGTGTTAATGGTATATTTTTCTCTTTATCGTAGGAATTCGTTGATCTCACTCTCTCATCTCTCAACTAGGAACCATAAAATAATAAAAATAAATTTTTATATCAAAATAAAATTAAAAAAATATTGATGGACTGAGCTTGTATAAATTACATTATTTTTAAAGTTAAAGAATTAAAATACATCTTTTTCAAAACTTACAGTATGCCATTCATATTTTTTAATTGAGTTTCTATTTTTCTATTTATTCTTTTATACAAACTCGAAATCAATTGCTATTTCAACTTAATCATAAAGAAAGAAGGGTTGGGTATCAAACTAAAAAATATAAAATTTTACACCGTTCATCCGCAGTAAAATATACAAGGATAAACATTGAAGGTAACAATTATTCTCTATCGCCCAGCATCTGATGGTTTTCATTTGTTTATTATTTTCCCCGGGTTCTTCTAATCGAGGCTTGCACGCTATTGTATTAAGAAAAAACGAAGCAATACCCCATTCCAAACCATTACATTACATCAGAACAATAGCCTGATGGATCCTTCGTAGATCGCCTTCAGATTGCTTCCAATTAAATTATTCTAAAAACCCATAAGAACAATAATAATAATAAGAAGAATAACAACAAAAGGAGAGGAGGAAAAAAAATGTTTCACAACATACGGTTCATGCCCTATCATGCTTGGCTATACAAACACAAGTGCTTGTATGGGAACATGATAATTTGGTACCATTTGTTTGTGCCAACTTGTTCACAGCTAAATGCCACCATGGGAGCGTAGCCTTAATTGGCCTTTTCTTCTCTCCCATCTCTATAATTCCCATTGCAACTATGATTGATTAACAGGCCACTCCATGATTAACAATTAAATTATATTTGTTCATTAATTGGAGACACGACCTAACATTAGGGCATGATCAATCCTGATTTTTTAATAAAAACTATAATTTATTTTGGTTTGAGTACATTAATTCATGTACTTTAGCCAGAATAAATTATGGACCAATATGGGATCTTTGGGAGGTATACCTTACCTTTGCTTTTTTAATGTCTATAGTTTAAAATCCCTTCTCCAGATATTTGTATATTTTCGTGAACTACATAATGATCTTATCTTTAAAGCAGGAAATGTCCCTACTTTATATCCAATATAAATCTCGAGAGGAGCCACAGATTTACACACACACATACACAAATGATTATAAACGTATAATATACGTAGTATAAATATGAACGAGAAAGAGATATGCATAGCACGATCTAGAGAAATGATTTACTTGTAAGCATATGGTTTGTTAAATTCCTTAAAAATTGATGCAAAAATAATAATAATTTTTTTTTAAATCCTATTTTTTTAACTTGTTTTCACCTGAAAATTCTTAAAAATAAATCATATAATTCCTTATAAATCTATTTTCAAGCCTAAAGCAACCTCTATTTTTCTACCAAATAAAAAATTAACAACTGATATATATTTTCTAATACTTTTCAAGAGAAAAATCATGTTCATCAAACTTTCATTGAAAAGATAAATTAATTGATATTAATAACTTTTTTCGGCAGTATATGTCAGCTTCTAATGATTTCCTTTGTTTATTTATTATTTTTTGATGTCTGTTTTTTTTATATATCTTAATTTTTAGAGATTAAAACGTGAAAAAAATAATTTTGAATTAAAATAAGGTTAATATCAAAATGAGGTTTTTTTTTTATATATAGTTTAGTCTTTCATTCTTTTAATTTCCACATGTAACTATAAATAAAATTTTATTTTGTAAAGTTACTCTTCAGTTAATTACCAAAATATCCTTCAATGATACGATAATAAAACACAAACAAAAGATTTCCCAATACAGACAACTACGTCAACATAATTCGGATAATAAAATACAAATATTTTTTTTTATTTTTCTTTTATTGTCGGTGATGGGAAAGAAGCACAATGTTGAATTGTAACATTATTGGCGTGTACATACCCCATTATTCGGCATAGAAAAATAATGGTAGAGGAGGATGAGGTAATGCAAATACAATTAATAGTAAGCCGCCCAAGGAAGGAGAAAAGAGGGATGCCCCATCGATTCATCATCAAGTGGAGTGGACCGCGAGAAATATACCCTATGCTTTTTGACAAGAAAGCCCATCCAATTACATCGTCATTGCGTGGAGGGAAAGTCAATTCCTAACGGTATCTATCCACCGACCACCGACCACCGACCTACCCTTTGCCCCTCCTTAGAAAATTATTTTAACCCAAAAATAAAATAAAAATCCCAACACTAATTAATAATACAAATCTCTCTTCTTTCTATCTTCTCTCACCACTATGACACACGACAATTCTTTTTTCTCAATCTTTGAATTCCACCTCACTTGCCCACAAAACAACCACCCCCACCCCCACCCCCACCCCCACCCCACGTAATCTCTTATGCCTTTTCTTTGGTTTTGTCTTATTAAATCTCAAAGTTGCGAACAATTAATTGGATTAGGGTTCGAATTGAAATGATTAAAAATTAAAACTTACTGTGCTTAAGTATTTTATTGCGGTTTAAAACAAAAATAGTTTTCAATAAAATGGTCCAAGTTAAAAAAGATTCTTTCATAACCTAATTTTAATGTTTTTTTAATTTTTTTAAAATTATTTTTCTTACCACACTTTGGTTGTTTGCACGCCATTTTATGGTCTTGAGTATTTTTTTGTTATTGATGTTTTTTTAAAAAATTAAAATTTAAAAACATATTTTTAACACAATATTTTTTTATATTCTTAATGTTTTTTTTTAAATTATAATAAAAAATAAAAAAAGGTTGATTAAATGCGTTGTGCACCAAGTATAAATATGCTCACAAGCTATATAGCCAGTGTTTTTGATAACTTAAAAAAAAGTATAAAAATAATAATTAAAGGGATGATTATTAGAGAGGTAGAAGAGAAAAAAAAACCTCATCTCTTCTTAGTAAAATCGATCCTTTTTTAACTATTTTTTTAAAATAAAAGTCTTTATGGATAAATACACAAAATAAAAAAATAAAAAACTAAGAGATTAACTATTCAGGAAAACAAAAGAGAAAGAAAACCCAATTAATCTCTACTCTCTCTCATTTTTCTCCCACACTGTTGATTTTCTCCACAACTGACCACTATGTTAGCACTAACAACATAACCACAACAAACTTCTTTTTTAGTAATGCCTTTCTCTCTCTTCATCAATAACAACCATAAATGAACCATCTAGGTGGTGGCCAAGTGGTAAGGACTTGAGATCAAGGGGTTTGCTCCCTCTATGGTCTCAGGTTCGAGTCCTTGGTTGCTCATATGATGGCCACTGGAGGCTTACATGGTCGTTAACTTCAGGGCCCGTGGGATTAGTCGTGGTGCGCGAAAGCTGGCCCGGACACCCACGTTAATCTAAAAAAAAATAACAACCATAAATGATAGCCTCTCTGCCTAACAACAAGTGAATCCTTTACTAATCACCAACATTTCCCCTTTACCAAACCATTACAAACCCATATAAAACTAAAAAACATCTACCATAACAACTTAACCAAAATAAAAGGAAAGAAGAAAAAACTAGCCTTTTTCTCCTTTACAACTTTGATTGTTCATCCTTTTTTCTCTTCTTGTATGTCAACATGCTAACAATGCTAAGAATAATGTTTCTATCTTGGTTACTGCTTGACCGCTTTTTATGATCGGCTTGTTTTAACTCGCAAGTGCACGAGTGTGCGATGTAGCAATTAACTCGGTAAGATCGAGGTCATATCCACAGAGAGCTAGATATGGAAATTAAGCTAGGTAACAAAAAAAAACAACAACTCAAGAGAAATTAAATTAACAATAACTTGGTTGGAAATAATTGATGGATTTGTTTTCAAAGATGAAAAAGTGTAAATAGATTTTAAATGACAAGAAAAAGTAAGTCTTGGTCCAAATCAATTTTAATGGTGATGTATTGGTGATTCCTTCAAGATATATAAGATAACTCAACCTAATATCAACGATGGTGATATTAGATCGGAAGATATTACAATGAAGTTTAAAAGGATGAAGATTAATTATTGCTTAAGAATGAACAAGTATTTTCATATTAAGTAAGACATTGAATCAAGCAATCTCTATACCAAAACTAAAGTTTGTGCATAAAAATTCAAGATTATAACATTACCTAAATGGTTTTTAAAGTTTCTTTGCAATGATAAATCATTCATGAAGAAAATGAAAAGATAAACATTAAGATTCATTCATATCTTAAAGAACTCACCTCAACCACCATCATCCTTGATTTGGATCCAAGAAAGAGATTAGCCAACCATGATTATATATAAGAACACTTCAATAAACATGAAATAACTTGAATCAAACTGAAATAATAAGTTTTACAAGCTAAAGAACCGAAATCTATAAAGAAGAACACAACACAATTTCAATAAAAATTCGGACACAAATCTGACTCTAACTTTGGACAGCAATTCGACCCTCTTAGGAGCTTTTTTTCGAGATGTATATTAGAGACATATTTATAGGAAATTCTGTCACCTTTCCAGATCATTAAAGAACAGCTCATTTAGACACCTGAGTCAAAAGTTATGGGTAAAACACCGAAAGGTGTTCTGAAAAATCAAATCAGGACAACTTTGCAACCACTTTGGTGCACGTTTTTCTTCCTCATTTATGAGTTGTCTCCTTCTTCTTTTTGACCCAAAATAATGTAAAAATATCCCCTCCAGCTTTCCATCCATGTGCTTGCCTTCTTGGATCAATGAATTATCCAAAATAAATCAATTGTTATTGTGTGGACATGTAAGATCATGGATTGTGTTTGGGCTGATTTAAAGGTTGATTTAGGGTTGATTTAGGGCTGATTTGGGGCTGATTTTGAGCTGAATTTGAACATCAAATAAATATACAAATGTACTTATTATTTGGGCTAAGATTGACATTGAAACCTTGAGTGTTTAATGGTTGAAGTTTGCACACAACATAAAGCAAGTTTGGGCTTGAAATAGATCATATGATATTCTTTTCTAGAATTGGAATAGAATTGATTTTTGGGACAAATTTGGAGCACTTATTTCAACCAAGATTTGCTTCAATCTTCAACTAAATGTCTCTTCAATTCTTTGTTCTCAATTCCGATGTTGAATTTCTTGAATTAATTCATTTAAGCTCCAAAAACCTATCGAAACATTAAAACAAACTTCATTACTAAAAAACACATCAATTATTATAAAAAGACCAAATAAAAACAATAAATACATATGTAAAATAAGAGACTTAATGATACTTTTGATGCACAATCAGTTACACCAACAACTCTGCCACTGTCTTTTCATGTTGATGAATGAAGTTATTTCGCTATGACAAGCCTAGTTGAAAACCAACACTAATATTTTTTTTTATTATTATTATCGATGACAAACACAACATCACAACCTTTACCCTTACGGTCACCACCAAGAGAACTAGGAAGCAAGAATAAATAGGAGAAAAAAATCAATAAAAAGTAAAAGAGAGAAAAAAAAAGAAAAGAAAAGAAAGAGGACTTAAACTCGAGGGTTGCCGATCTTTCATCTATTTGGCTATGGATGACATTGCTAGTGAAAACATGAAAAGGAGATAGAGACACACCAAATATGGTAGGTAATGCCTTTTAACAAGTGAAAATTTATGGTTCTATCAATAGTGGTAATGATGTGTGAATCATAAGCTACTTATTATGATTTATGTTGATAATATGAGTTTTTAAGAAATTTTTTTTTCTAAGTAAAACTTTGAGCTTTCACTTCATCATGTATCTTTACTAATAACTAATATTGTATTAACAAGAAACTAAATCACCATTTTTCAAAATTATTATCTTATGAATTATGAGAAATTCAAAATAAAATTGTTTTAAGCTTACATCAGATACTTTTTTATTTTTAAAATGCAAGATAGTCATTTTTTTTTAAATTTCATTTGAGCCATAAAAAGCCCAATTTTGAACTAACATTGCGTTCTCAATTTATATCTTATCAATCATTAATAAATTACATGTAAAATTACATCTTAATGTTGAAAGACACGTTCTAACATCTTGATCAAAGAAATACTTCCTAATGCATGTTTGAGTGATTCCATGCCAATCATGAGATATACACAGACATAATCAATAAAACTTATAAAGTGGTCTAAAAATACAAAAAAAATAATTTTTTTTTAAATCTTCATTGATTGATTTTACAAAGTTCTTAACAAAAAATAATGATGCATGTAATTCTTTTCATGGTCTTTGGAAAGATGAGGACATTGGAAAATTTAGTTTGAAGAAGCCCTTTACAATAACAATAATCAAATTATAATATGACAAACTCATAATAGTTATAAATTGTATTTGATGATAAGGAGTTTCAAAAGAATGAGCACAACTAGATTAGATAGGGGAAATGTTACTTAAAATAGTTTATGATTGTGAATGATTTTAGTGAACTTCCTTAGTAATTGAGAGTAATATAACACTTTAGGGTTATGGTCCAATTAGAGGGCATCTTCATTGTTGAAAGGTGGTTTACCCTTTTGAGATGATTATGATACCTAATAAAGACATTATAAGTGATTTTTTGATGAATGTTGAAAGGATGCACACAATTAGCTCAGTTTAGGGCAATTTAAAATAGTTTTTAGTAGTAGAGGACTTGATAAACTCTTTTAGAAATTAAACGTTATGAATCACTGCTTCTTTAGCAAGACAGAAGATGAATAGAAAGTAATGCAACAATACTATACTTAAGAAGCATGGTTAAACTAAGAAACATCTTTATTGTCAAAGAAAGATTTACATATAAATATTTTACTATATAATTTCCTTTCTTTATGAATGCTAAAAAGGTACACACAACTAAATCAATTGATGGGGCATTCTTGTTTGAAAAAGTTCATGACTTAATGAACTCCTTTAGAAGTTGAGTGGTGAAGCATCACTTCTCCATCAAAATAGATAATGAGTAGAAAATAATGTAAGAATACAACATTTGGAAAAATAATCTAAGTATGAGTAATATAATGGCTAAGAAACAATTTATCACTTTTTAAGGGATGATTAAACAAGTAGATCTTTATGTAGCAAATATAAAATGAAAATATCTATTATACTAGGTCCAAGCCACATGATAAAAAAAAATATGATACTTATTAATAACAAGGGTAAAACTTGAGTAGATTAAAACGTTAAGTGACCAAAATGACTTACATAGTAAAACTTGAGTAGATTAAAACGTTAAGTGACCAAAATGACTTACATAGAAATAACAAACCTTTATCAATCAAGCAAAAGATAAGAAGTCTACATTTCAAACTAGATAAAGATGTATGCATGACATTTAACCTTGAAAGATTACATGATATTTTTTTACAAAAATGTTAAAGGAAAAAACTCCTAATGGACTCTAATAAGGCTTTAACAAATTTAAGTCAACCACCCATCACCAAAAGTGATTTGGTTTTAATGGACAACCACTTATCATTAGAAGATATTCTTAAGTTATAATACTAACAAAAATTGATCTTACGTTGATGGATAACCACTCATCACTAGAAGTAATCCTAGTAAATTGATCTTGTATTAGTGGATTTCAAACCATCACTAGAAGTATCAAGAGTTATACATAAATGGATGGAATTTGAACCAATACTAAAAGACTGATCCTAAGTTGGTGGATTTCAATCCATCACTATAAATACCAAGAGTTATCCACAACTTCCTAGAATTCAGAGAAGTACTAAAAAAGTGATCATGCATTAGTGGACTTTGAACAATCACTAGAAATACAAAGAGTTATCTATAAGTCAGCTGGAATTCAAACCAGTGTTGCAAGAATAATCTTTTATCAGTGGATTTCAAGTCATCATTAGAAGAACCATGAGTGATCTCTAAGTTGATGGAATTTAAACCAATGCTGAAAGATTGATCCAGCATCAGTGGATTTCAAACCATTGCTAGAATTTACCCAAAACTAAACTTATATAGATGGATTTCAAACGATCACTATAAGCTTCTCATTGTTTTTAAAACCAGTATCTAAAAACTCATCTTATAATAAAATTCAACATCTACAAGGAAATGCAATCTCTTGTCGAACTTCAAATAACACCAAGAATCCTAATCTTTCAAAAGCTAAATCTTGTGTTACTGGGACTTAAACTAGTACCAATAAGATTATCATATGAAACTATAAGCTTCCTTTTGTTTTCAAAACCAGTATCCAAAAACTTATTTTGTAATAAAATTCAACATTTACAAGGAAATATAGTCTCTTGTCGAACTTTAAATAACACCAAGAATCCTACTATTTCAAAAGCTAAGTCCTATGTTACTAGGATTTAAACTAGTACCAAGAAGATTATTATGTGGAAGAATTCAACTTACATAAAGAAATCAAATTAAATCATCATAAAATCTTAATTCAACTATTCAACTAGCAAGAAAACTAGATAAATAATTCTTGAACCATGAGGTCGGTCATCTCTTTAAAGGATTATATTTCAAAGATTTTTTTAAATTAAAAAATTCCTAGTAAAGTCTTTAGACTTATATAGTTTTTAAAAAGTTTTCAACAACACCATATAACAAACTATATAAAGTCAAAGAAAAATAATTTTTTTCAATGACATTATAATATAAGTGTTGTATAGAAGGGGGATAATTATCATAATCTAATTTTGATAAATTTTTATAAATATTTAAAAAATTCCAAAAAAGGCAAAAAAATATTTTTAATACATGTTGACCATTCACAAATCATTTTATAATTTTTGACTATTTTTCTCTTGTTGATTTTTCTAAAAAAATAAAAATACTAAAATATGTTTTTGATGCACTTGCATCATTTTAATATTTTTCAACATCTTTTAAATAAATTTAAATAAATAAAATAAAAAAAGCCCTATTCAATGCATTGTGCACTAGGTGCAAAATACACTTAATGCACTAATAGCTTGCATTGGTCATATAGCAACTACATTTGACATCATTAAAAAATAAGGGGCAAAGAAAAATAATTGAAGAGGTAGAAAAAAATAATTGAAAAGGGAAAAAAAGAAAATAATTAAGGATTTAAAAGAGAGAAAAAAAAGCCTTTTCTTTTTTTAAAAATATGGTCACTCTCTCGTCATTTTGAAAAAAAAAAGATAAATTTTCATGGACATACTAACAAAATAAAAAGTGACAAACTAAGGGACTGACCATTGTGCAAAAAAAAGAAGAAAATTCAATTAATCTTTATTATTTATTTTTCTCCTACATCACCAATCATCTTCCTTAAAGTAGACCACTATATCGATGTTATAGTGGAACCATTAATAACAACTATTAGCATCAATTACTCTACTTAGCCATTGATAACTCCTTTATCAACCACCAATACCTTCATCTTTAAAAACCATTAAAAACCAATATAAAAACAAAATACACCCTCTATAACAGCTCAACCAAAATCCAAATAAAGAAAAAGAAACTAGCTATTTTCTCCTCTACAACATCGACTATTCATCCCTTTTATCTCCTTAACTATTAATATGTTTATGACATCAACAACAATGTCACTTGCTCTCATTGACCACATCAACAACATTGCCTTAATCTTTTCCTGTTGATAAATAAAATACTTTAGTGAGACCAGCCTAATAAAGAACCAATACCAACAATATTTTCCATGACATTTCAACCTATCTTTTTATTAATATTATTCATGACAAACCCATTATCATAGTCTCCATCTTCATAGCCTTTGTTAAGAGAACTTGAAAATAACAATGAATAAAAAAAGAAAAACCAGTAATGAGTAAGAGAGAAAGAGAGAGAAAGGGAGATAAAAGGAAAAGGATCGGGACTTAAGGGCTATTAATATCTCACTTTTTATGACTATAGATGACATCACCAACATGGATATAAAGAGGAGACATAGGCATACTAGATCTAGTAGGTAATAACTTTCAACAAACAATGATGTATGGTTCCACGTGCTGGTAGTGGTGGTAGCGCATGAATCACAGGCGTTAATAGTCTTTTGCATCGATTCTAATAGTTTAGTCTCATTTATAGTAGCCTCAACCCACCTTTAGCCACCATGAAAAGTTGATTTCAAACCTACAACCTTGTTTATAATTTTGTATTTGGCATGTGTTTGATTTTGAAGATTGTGTTGAAATCTTGTGTATTTTTAGAAAATTTTAATATGCTATTATGAATTGATAGATTAATATGTGAAATATTTAAATTATTTTGGATTAACGCTTATTGAGTGAAAATACTAGTGGTATGAAATAATCAAGGATTTGTTTTTGTTCGTGATGTGATAAGGATAAAAATTAATACCCTGTAATGGTGTTGTGAGGATTAAGTTGCAATAAGTTTATCTAAGTTGTAATTATTGGATCTCAGTGTGAAATTTATAAGCATTTACGTTTATTAAATTATCACTTTTAATGTGTTAGATAATTTTAAACTATGATTTTTTCTATGGTGATGTTATTTTTAAATTCTGAATTTTAATGTGTGTTGATATATCTATATGATTTGTGAAATTTGTATGTGTATGTTTGATTTTTCTTTCATGTTTAATTTTTTCATGATAGGTTTTGTGTATAATTGTGTTGTGAAAATAAATTATGGTAAAAATATTTTTACATATAAATATAAAAAACATGAAAAATCTGTAATATAAAAAATGCAATGTTCTTTTTATTGTCTTTATTTATAATATATTTGATATTTGTTTTTTCCATATCATTTTTATTATTGTGAGAGGATTTAGACTAGGCCAACTTGACTCCATATAAGCCTAATGTGTATAAGTAGCACTCTTAAAGAGATGTTAGATAAAGCGGGACGAAACCTATTTCCACCATCCAAACATGTCCAACTCCTTTTTTCAAATTATATTTTTAAAAAATTATTATTCATTTTTAATATTTAATGTAAGTGGACTTATAATGAGCCATTGCCTTGGATATTAAGAGGAAAAGCACATCGTTTTAGTTTTTCAAAATTATTAAAACTTTCAATTTAATATTCACAAAAACAATTGAGAGTATTATTCTTATTCAATATTGATTGATGCTAAAGTGAGAAATATTAAAATTTTACTTGTAATATTCATCGATGTTATAATTAAGGATATTATTTTTACTTCAATATTCATTAATGCTAGAATTAGAGATATTAAGTCTTTTCAATATAATATTTCTCGATGCTAGAATTGAGGATTTTATTTTTATTTCAATATTCATTAACTCTGGAGTAAAGAGTATTGAGGTGTTATAGAACAAGTGAATCTTATCAAGGCTCGTTTCATGAACTTGTTTTAGTACGCCTAAGTTTGAATTAGTAATAAGAGTTTAACTCACTATTGTAAAACCACTATCACTTTATAAATACACCACCGATAGATTAGGTATAACAAACTATTAACAATTTAAAAAAATATTAACATTGTATCTTATCGTAGGTAGGATGCTTTAAAGTGATAACATGTACTCTTTAGTATAAGTAGTCTCTTATCATAGATCTTTATTAACGAGTTAGGGTTTCTAGTGACTATAATACTAAGTGATGACTCCTTCATAAAAATTTTACCTTTTCTCTTCTGAAAAATATTAAAAAGACTATTTTTTTTGGATTTTAAAGAAGATAACATCAGGTCGCCATGATGTCAGGTGCAACACATTCAATTGAATCTTTTGAAATCATGTTTTTTTACTACTGTAATGATGATGTAGCATATATACTTTCTTTAGCTTTATTTATGAATATATTCTAAATTTAAGTTTCAATACATCTACAAAAAAATAATATTTTTAAAGAAATACGAATTAACATTTTAATAAATTCAATTATCATCATTTATGATGTTGTACTACTGACATGAATCAATAAACATCATTAAAAAATCTATTAAAGGTATCAATTTAATCTATTATAAGGTCTAGAACTAAGAGGAATTGATTGTTATGATTCTTGATATTTAGCTTAATAAGTTATAAATCTGCCACACTAGATTTTGTGTATTATTTATGCTATATTGAAAGTTAAAGAATGAATCTCACTATGATTCTAGTTGAGTTGGAAACTAGATATCTCAAGATTCTCATTAGTAAGCCAAATAATTCATCTAAACTAGAAATAACAACGTGCTTAAAGTTAGACCATAAGTTGTTTTACGAGTTTTGTTATTTTTTTTTATGATTTGTGAATTTTTTATTTAGCAAGGATTCTTTTTCTACAAGGAAAATATAGCTGGCAATAATCAAGATTATTTTGAAAAGGGTTTATATGCTAGCAAATTGTGTTTTTTTTTAGTGTACTTCTTTATTAGCAATGTTTTCTTATCACTCAAAGACATTAAAGATAATTTTTGAAATTATTTTTTCTAATACATAATTTTATGTTAATAAATATAATATTCAATCTAAGCATTGAATCAATATGAAATAGAAAGGATCAATTTGACCATGAGTTTATGGATCTTTACATCTATGAGATTCATATTAGTTGGTACTATAATAGGACTTTAAAATCAAGTTATATCCCTTTATCTTTTGATTTATGCATTATTTTATCATTGTTGTAATTTCTTCTAGAGTTGCATCATAATATGTGTGTGTCTAAAAGTTAGGTTATTTATGATTAGGTTGCTTATAATTTAAAAAATAAAAACAATATCAAATTCATAAAGTCAAATTAATTTATTTAAAAAACATCTAAGAAAGATAATGATTTGAGGTTGAATTCTTTTGAAAAGAGTAAGAATGATGCCAACTAGTGGTATCACCAACAAATCCATTAAATGTACCAGTTAGGTTTACTACCAGGTTTAAAACTAAAAGGATCCAAAAGGAACTAATTGGACTAATTCTGGATATTTAGGTTAACAAGTTACAAATATATCAAACTAGATTTTTATGTACTATTTAGGTCATATCATAAGTTACAAGAGAAAGTTTGTTGTGATTCAAGTTAAGCTAGAAATTAGACATCTCAATGTTCTTATCCATGTATCTTAAACCTATTAACTCATCTATATAATAAAGAACAATATGTTAGAAGTTAAGTTAGAAATTATTGTGTAAGTTTTGCTATTTATTTTATTATGACTTATGAACTTTTTATTTAGCAAGAATATTTTTTATTTACAAGAAAAACATAAGCGGTAACAATTGAGATTATTTTAGAAAGGGTTTTCATGTTATCAAATTGTATTTCATTTTGTTTTATAGATTTTCTCTTGTTTTATAGATTTTCTCATTAGCAATACTAGAATATAAATGAATATAATTAAAAAATTTTATATAAGAAGAAAAGTGTTAACTCAACACTCATAAAAGTTGAGACCTAGAAAGAATTGATAAAACCAATTAAACCATGGAAGTAATGCCTATTTAAATCCATAGAAAGACATGAAATTTGAATATATGAGAGAAAAAAACTATGGATTAGCAAAACCTAGAGTTTGTTACATTTAAATATAAGTGTAAGAAAAACCGTTAAGAAAGACATTATAAAAATCTAATTGATAAATAAACCAAATAACAATAGCCAAAGTTGTTTAAACTATAACCAACATCACAACTGGATTGAAGGTCTCATTAAATCAATACCGACTTATCAATAATATCCTTTAGCTAGCAACCAAACCTTATAGTATTTAATGGTCTAACATTCCATTTAATTTTATACACCACTTACAACTAACAATATTTATAGAGTGATAAAAAAGAACTAAAAATCAGGTGTGATTATAGAATAACACATTAATTTTTATAATTATTGCTAAATTCCACTTGGGATGTTTTTTGATCTTAGAGTAATAAATAGGTTTGTATAAAGATGATGAATCAACCTTGGCTAAGGAAAGGGAATCAAATAGTGCTTGAGTTGACAAAAATAGAGGGTTATAAGGGTAGTAAAAATATAAGTATATGACGATAGATTTAGAGGATAAAATAAAATAGAGAAGCTATTGTTGATAATAATATTAAGATAAAAAATAATGGGTGGAGCCTTATAAAAACCATATGGAAAGGCTATAAAAAAGCCAAATATAGATTAGCACGAGGAGTCCTGTAACTGAAAGAAAAAGTGGAAGGAGATGAGGCAAAGAATAACATATAAAGACTAGATAATATGGTAGGCACAATAATGCTAATCCATGAAGAATGATAGCAGGGGGGGTATAAAGGCAAGAGTTGTGATGATTGAGAGAAAACTAGTAAAATGGGTAAAGGTAAGGCACAAGACAACATAAAAAAATTAGGTAATAGGATAAATATGAGAATAATATCTATGAAGAATACAATAAGAAAGTAGCAAGATAAAGGCTATAATAATGGAGATAAAACTAAAGTGTACTTTGAATAATGAAAGAAAGACTTATAAAACATACATCGATGAATGACACAGACACAATAAGCAAAGATATCTATGTGATGATATTTTAGGTGATTTTGGTTGTAACAAAAAAAGACCAACGAGGTAACGTAAAAATCAAGTTTATGATTGTTGAATGGACATAAAAATTTCAACAAAAAAAGAAAAGAAAAAAGATTGATGTTGAAGGACTAAAGTAGTCATTTAGTTGATGAAAGACATAGTAGTTTCAAGAAATAAGAAAAAAAATATTATGAAAAAGAAGCTTATTTGAGTAAAGCAAGGCTAGTTTTTACAATATGTTAGTATTGATGCTTTACAAACCTCCTATATTGGTGTATATAAGGATATATAATATGATAAATAATGCCTCTAATTTCAAAATAGAAATTAGGTTTTTAAGACTTGCTTTTCTTAATCACTTTAAAATTGTTTTATAAGAGTTCTAAATTGCGCAAAGAAAAAAAAAATATTTTGAAAAATAAGAATGAAAAACAATAACAAGCATTTATATTTATTCACCAAACAAGTTGGTGATGAACCTTAAATATCACTAAAAGAATATGTTTAAAGGAACTAAGCTAACATGCTCTAACAAATCTAAAAGAGAATGACTAGTCTTTCTTAAGGGGCAAACCATACAATTAAAATGATAATTGGTTGAGGATAAGATCGGAAAAGCTTTATAAAAGAGAATTCAATGCAAGATTTAAGAATATGGATGACTAAGTCATCAATTTTAAATTTCAATGTAGTTTTAATGACAAAAAAACACCTAAGAACTAGAGATAGAGGGTGGATACTGAATCTAGATAATTCATATTTAACTATGTTGGATAAGTAGATAATTTAGAAAAATTGATTCTTCACTATGCATAAGTGACAATGAAATTCAAAGAAAACATCATTATCTAAAGTAACTCGTCATATAAAAATTGAGATTTCTTAGTATTAGGAACATGTAGAATGAAGGATAATTTTAAAGACATTGAGGTGTATGAAATGAAGTATAACTAATGTGCAAGATATTAAGTTTCTTACGATCAACTATTTCAAGTTGTTCAAGGTCAGTATAGGATCCCACACAAGTATGTCTACAGATGTCTAACATGACATAATATGTTGTTCTAATATTAGTTTTCCATGATTGACTATAATTTAAAGAGGAATGACTAGCTAAAATAATGTTACGCGAAGGTGAATGGTCTAAAATTAAAGAGGCAAAAAAGTTTTTTATAAAAAGATAACTAAAACCAAAAAATAATGAGAATATAATAAGGTAATATGATTATAGTTAACATAGATTTGACACTAGGTTTAAGTGTCATACTTGATTGATTCTAACTTTATTCATTTCATTAACTATACTTTTATCTATTTTGATAACTTTGTTGATTCTATTATGTCCATTATTAAAAATACTATTTTGACCAACAAGAGAGAGAGTTAAAATTGTTATCTTTATGAACAATAATGGACTATCTAACAATGTTGCCTAAAAGGATAATCATGTTATCAATATACATGGATCCCATGAAAAGTATAAAAAGTTATCATTATATAAAAGAATTGATGGATTAAAAAAAATGAAATTTCAAGAAGGTCATAAGTTCATATTAAGTCATTAGAATGGTTACTATCAAGAAGGTCATAAGTTCATATTAAGTCATTAGAGTGGTTACTAAGTTCCTGAACTCTTATAATAAACCTTTGAAAAGATACAAGTTAAAACATGCAAGAGTAACTTACTGACTGCTACCAATTCATAGATGTATGCTTTTTCATATATATATATATATAAATATATATATAAAGAGCGAAAGAGAGAGATAATTTAGGTTGTTGATAGTAAAATTATGATTTATTCTGGGATTGTCCAAATAAAATGAGGTATTTTATAATCCATTACATGATATAGTACATTGGTAGACAAAGTTGTAATTACAATTCTTATTATTAATTGATCATATTAAACCTGATGTATCAAGGTTTGATATGGTAGTGGATGCATTCTCATTGATAAGGAGAATTGGTGTCATGATTTTCATCCATTAATGAAGCCATACAACCTTGTTTAATGATAAATGACTTGATTTGAACCTTTCATAATAAATAATTTTCATTTATTTATTTTAGAGAGATATAATAATAAGCATTTAAAAATAATAACAATAGAACATTATTGCAATTTGTTAGTCAATTAATAAAGGAGATGGAGGATGTTGTTCTTGATTGATAAAAGTGCAATAATAATTATTTAAGGAAGTCTCAGATGTTATTAAATAAGGCTTTGATATCAAATAAAATGAAAGAAAAGGAAGAAATGAAAGAAAAAATAAAAGAGAATTTAACATAATATATTTTGTTGATCTCATGAGTTTTTATTGTTAAGTTTTATATATTTATGATATGTTAAGGTATACATATATGTTAACCTTAGTATAAACTATATATGTTTGACATAAACTAGAATAGAAAAAACACAAAATTAAAAAAGCATATCTATATAGTTGATTATATGGATATGCAGTCTTTTGAACCTTCTCATCCATATTTGACTCTAATATTGATGATAATAGGATCAATCTCTAGAAAATACATGGATAATAAACGTGCTTTCATGTAGTTTATATACATTTTATCTTTATAGTTGATTATAAATAGACTAGATTTTATCTAGATGAAATACACTTAGATTGATCAATTAACTTCATGATATTTCTGACTAGTTTAGTTTTAAACCTATATGGGATCATAGCCAATCTTTTACTTGAGAATATTAACTTGTTTAGTTAGGTGTATATTTTAGATCCAAATATGAAAATAAATATTTAGACTTGTTAAGTAATAGTTACTTTTAAGAATTTAAACCATTATTTTCGAGTCAATACATGACCGAGCCATCTAATAAACTTAAATCTAAAAGAATATAATTTGTTCTTGAACCCTAGATACATGGATAAACTTCTTGGCCCATGAAAGTTTTAAGCAAAACTTTTCTTGAATCCTATGATATGAACCATATAGTAAGAGATATAAATTATGGGTATCATAAAATTTTTCATAAATATTTTTATTATTTTCTATTATTTAAAAGTAAATTTAAACAATTATATTAGTAAGGATGAAAATTTAAAGATTTTTTTTTAATTTAGATAATAGTTTGTTTTTCAGCTAAAATTGAGGACTTCTTATAATTTAGCCATAATAATTGGATTCCATGCCTATTCTCTATTTTTCTCTTCCAACCCATCTTCTTTCTTTGTCTTTTTGTGCAAGTCAATTATTGCCGAGCTCAGCCCAAACATAACCTAGAAGGAAAGAGGAAACATCGACGTTATATATTTATTTATTTATTTATTTTTTTCTTTTGTGCCCTCCACACCATATAAGGTAATCAGTTCGCACCCCTTTCCTTTTAAACAAATTCACAAAGATTGTGTCGGTGAATTTGGATTTTCTCTCTTTCTCCCGATCACCCTGTTAGCCAAAAGAAAAGAAAAAAAGAAAAAGAAAAGAAAAATCCTTTCAAAGAATTATTATCAACGTGTATCCTTCCCCAAATGATGCCCCTTGTTCTTCTCCAAGAAACCCCTCAAAACGTTGCCTCTCTGCTCTCATCCCAATCCCAACGCTTTATTTCTTCCATGAAAATTGTTCAAGTATTCGAACCTTGAATAAGTTTTTTTTATCGTTTTATCTTTTTTGAGATGGAAAGTGGAGTAGACAAGGATATGGCAACAAGAAAGAGAGGAGGGATAGAAAGTGAGAGGCAATACAAGGGGATAAGGATGAGGAAGTGGGGAAAATGGGTGGCTGAGATAAGAGAGCCCAACAAAAGGTCAAGGATTTGGCTTGGTTCCTACTCAACACCAGTAGCGGCGGCTCGTGCTTATGACACCGCCGTTTTTTATTTGAGAGGGCCATCGGCGAGGCTCAATTTTCCTGAATTTTTGGCTGCAGAGGGTTTCGGCGGCGGCGGATCATGCGGGGACATGTCAGCTGCTTCTATAAGGAAAAGAGCAACTGAGGTTGGAGCTCATGTTGACGCTATTGAGACAGCGTTAAACCACCACCACCACCACCACCACCACCACCTTCATCATGATGACCCTCAAAGAAACAGTAATAATAGTAGCAATAGTAATGATAATAATGAAACGGTCGTTGATAGTAGAGAGTTGAAGTCACGGCCGGTTGACTTGAATAAGGTGCCTGACCCAGAGGATTCCGATGAAGATGATTGGAAGAAGAGCTAACCACCTGTTGTGGTACGGTGGGTGGTACTGTTATATGGCCGATCAAAATCATCAAGCCTTGTATGTTGGATTAATCAATTTTAAAGCTAGTAGTAGTATTTTACTTACTAGTCAAGTGGTTCATGTTTTCCACTTGTTAAATTTAGCTAGGGTTTTTTAATTGATTAAACCTTTTTCTTCTTCTATTATGGTAAGTAAGCAAATTTTGGTAAATGTAAATTACTGGGTTTATGGATCATAATTAAGGATGTTTTATGTTCCAATTATATTGTTTCCCCCCTCGGTTTCTATAGTATAAGATAGGCTTGGAACTCTGTTGGACTCTTTCTCCTAGATATTATTGGATTGAAGAACAATCAGGTATCCTTGTTCTGTATTCATGGGACATGGATGCAACAGAGAGAGAGAGAGAGAGAGGCAGGGGGATTTGCCCACTTAGCAAATTTATCTTTTTGGAGATGAGGGATGTTGAGCTGAAGAGCTGGGGAACAGGAGGTGGCCTACATAGCCAGCAGTTGGTGCAAATAGCCATGCTAACCACTAAAGTTATAACTACTAAAAGCGATTAAATTTTGAGTTTGGATCTTTTCTGGTTCTGCACTGTTGCTAAATTTGAGTTGCGGGCACAAGGGGATAAAGTGAGTCAGAGGAGAGTGATTGCTGCTATCTTGCCAGTGCATGATGACTATGATAATGGGGCCAATTTGATGAGTTTTGCTACCTGAGATGATCCATCACCTGTCAAATCGCCGCTCCTGATTTCTTAACAAGAAAATTAGCATTTGCTTTAAGACCTACGAACACCCAGATCTATTTGAAAATCGCAGAAACAAGTTGCCTGCCACTGTTAGACAGGAGAGGACAAACAATTAGCCCGCCATTAGCGGATAAATGTTACCGATTCTGATTCTTACATTGACAATAACATGTCCAATTTCACATGATAACGCCAATCGAGACAAAATTTCACATTCACATGGCTCATAGGTGATTTTTCTAAGTATTTTTAATTTTTTTGAAAATATGAAATTGATATTTTTTTTTTATATATTTTAATAATTTTAATATGCTACCATGATCCTCAACCTCTTCATGTTGTTGCTGAACATTCAATGATACCAGCCATTATCCTTTGGCAAATAATAGTGCTTCTAAGTTGTAAAACTAGCTCAGGTTGGTCCACCAGTGCATTTAAAGGAGTCATGCGTGCCATGAATGGATTATCCACCAAAAAAAAAAAGAAAAAAGAAAGAAGCAACAGACATGCGCTGTTATAAGCACTGTAAAGAGCTTCAAATACTTCCAAGCATAAAAAGGTGTCCAGCAATAACCACATAAAAGAAGGTAAGAGATTCCAAATCCGCAAGTGATTGGTTTGCTGTCTTCAGATGGTTTGCTGTCCTCGGACATTTCCTTATTTCATCCAAACATTCTGCCTGGTATTCCTAGAATAGAAGATGTCTGTTCATAGATGTTAGATGGTTTTCAACAAAACCCACATTTGGCCACCAAAATTGGATTGGAATGACCGAAAAAGCACACATAATAGCACTTCGCACTTAATAGTCATACGCCCTTTCGAGTTTTTTTGCGATGTTAAGGCTCTTCCACTATTAGGTTCAGCAATCAGTATTTAATGTGTTCTGCAAGGATGAATAAATAAATGCCTGCTATCAGCTTCAAACATATCAGAAATTTGAACAGGTCTCCATGATCATGCTTCAGTCCTACGATGAACTCATTAACATATATGTAAAGTATATATCCATGTAACATTTTGATTATCTGGTTTCAGTTTCTGTCCCTCTCAGTTTAAGGGAATAATTCACATCATGGATGGGGTAGAACAGAGGGGCCAACAAGAATTATATCCCACAGTCACTGATCCTTGTAATTATAACTACCAGTACTCCACTGGGAACAGTCGAAAAATGATGCGATACAAACTTGAGCCGAAATTGTTGTATGAAGCAGCTAATCTCTTCCAACCTTTTTTTTGTCCTTAGCTCGAAACACCTCGCTTAACAAGATTATTCCCAGGCCCAGCTTGCCATGTCGACTGCTTCAGTTTTTTCTTGAATAAATACGGGGATGCTATGCTTTCCTTTCAATGTCATGTTTTATATGTAGAGCAGCTCTTACAACATTTCCTCTTGTGATAATTCCAACCTTTAACGGTGGGGGAAATGGCCAATTAAACCACCACTAAATATGATTACAAGAGATTAATCAATACAAAAGTCCACATCTCTTACCAGCTTGCCATCAGCATCAACAACTGGAAGTCTACGATATTTTGTCTCAAGTAATAATCTGGCATTACATAAACCGAGTCAGAAGTTAATTTTAGGTCACAGCTTTTCAGAATAAGCATAAACAAATCAAAAGAAATATTTAAAAAGAACCAAGAGACTATTTGGGAACACGGTTCTCTTAAATTTTAATATTTTTTTATTAATTTTTTTTTATATTTAATAATTAAAAAAACAAAAAAAAATATTTTGATGTATTTCTAAACGAAAAATATTTTGAACTGCAACTGCTATCACAATCTTAAACAGGCACTAAGAAAAAAAGCAGAAAAAAAAGGCTGATAGTACCTTGCAGCATCCTCAAGATTGGTGGTTTCGCGAACGACGACTGGTGCTGGTGTCATCAAGTCACCAACGACCTTCCCATTGGTTTTACTGAGCAACCTTTGCACCTCATTAAAAGTCTGCAATCATCATTTACTATATTGGATCAGAGATGTACATGGTTGGATCATATGCAGCATCTTATCAACTATTAAGCAGCTTGAGTGCCTGCAACAAACAGAACCATGCAGCTTTTTCTGACTTCAAGGTGTCTAGATTGAGTCTTCATATTTCATCATTAAGATAAGGTCAAGAAACATGGTCGTAATTGCAGATTCAGAGTACATGATTCTTGAAACCAATTTCTCTATAATGCAATTTCATAAAGACAATCCAATTTCTACTAGATATGAAGGACAGACAAGTACTAGCAAGAGAGGAGCTTCTAGCATTTAAACTCTATAGAACTAGAAGTTCAGTTTGTTGACCAGATGCCTTTTCCATTGAAACATGATATGGCTGAACACACATACATGTATAAAAGGAACATGAAGCCAACTGCAAGTCATCTAAAACATTTTAAGGCACTCTTGACACTTTTTTTTTGGCCAACACACATACACATGTATGAAAGGAACATGAAGCTAACTGCAAGTCATCAGAAGCATTTTAAAACAATCATGACACTTTTTATGGCCATGGTCAGATTTGCATCCAAGAACAGAAGAAAAGCAAATCAGAATCTCAAAAACCATTCAATCACTCCCACACGTGTGCACATGTATGAAAGGAACATGAAGCTAACTGCAAGTCATCAAAAACATTTCAAGGCACCCTTGATACTTTTTTTGGCCAAGGTCTTGGACAGTAAGACATGTTTCCCCAAAGAACAAGTCAACACTCTAGGCTCTAGGCATTCACCAGAAAAAGTGACTTGGGCTATCTCTGAGGTTGTTTCTGATTGCAGAAATAAAAAGCATTCAGAAGTCAGACACCCAGCAATATACACACTAGAGGCAAGTGAGCAACTTCTAAAACCAGTTACAAAACCCAACCATATGCCATGCACCCTTGGGACCTTATCTACCAGTATGAGTTGCCTTATTCGCACTAATGCCCTCAACTGTTTAAGGCACTAAAAGATTGCCAAGTGTATCTCAAGCTCAGTTGAAGTCAATTTCAGTTTAAAGCCTTGAACTTAAAAGATCAGTTTTTTTTTCCAGCCCCATCCATTCATACCTAAAAGAACAAATTCTCAAAACTTTCACCCATCAGAGGAGCATAACCTTCCAGATGCCTTACTGCAAAGAGACCGGTTTATGGAGCTCCATACAAACAATATTGGGAAACAAATGTCAAAGGGTGGGCGAATAACAATAAATGCATGTTTTCGCATAGAAAGTGTGCAAGTCTGTGTTTAAAAAAAGGAGAGAGCTATCACATACTTTCCACGTGCTGTCAACTTCAGGAAACATGTTAATTTCAGTTCTTCCACCACCTAGTTGAGACATTGAAACAAATCCCAGATGTTAGAAATGTTAAATTACAAATTTTATTCATATCAAGCATCTGGTCTGACGCCAGTTACTCATAACTTCAACTATATTGTGGATTAAAGAAATAGAAAGAACATAGAAGGACAGAATGATTTGTTCTTTTCTGAAACAGCAAGAAAATGAAGGCTAAGATTAGCTTGATTATTTTAAATTACCTGATATGGAGTCCAATGCTAGCAAGTCATAATCTGACACGAGACCAACCTACAATAGCAAAGAACATTCAAATCATTCCCATATCCTAATTGAGTTTGCTCATAAGAAAATTGCAAATACACTGCACCCATAGATTATAATCATAACCCCAGAAAATGATGACTGGAACCAGTATAAGAAAAGGCATACACATCTATAAAATGGCACCACCATATTAAAAGCAAAAGCTTAGAAAGATGCGAGTATCTATTTGATGCATCCAGAAAATTTCTTCATCATACCAACTGATTAAGGATTGTTTAAATTTTTCAAAGCAGGTTATGCCATTACTACTCTTCATCTTCAAAATTATTTGGGTCAACGATATTTACAGTTGAATAACAACATCCTAAACTGGTTGGTGTTAGGAGGGGAATAAAAAGCTTAAGCAAAAGACATTCGTGTGAATTGTTTGTCTAAGAAGAGAAGACTGCACATGACTCTCAGATTGGGGAACCCTGAGCCAATTTGGATGAATAATAATCTGATATCTTGACTTGTCTTCAGAAAGTATGGCAAATAGCTTCAAAAAAATTTTAGAATCCAGAAACCGGATGTTAATTGTTATCTTTCACTTGAAACAAAAAAGTAAAATAAAGAATCTACATTATTAATAACCAGACTAACAAACCAAACAAAAAGACAAGGAGGGATTACCAGTTTCCAGTCATCATCGATCACAGGGAAACCAGTAATTCTATGTTCCACAAGAGCCTCAAGTGCTGTTGGCAAAAACACAACACATATATGTGTTAAAAAACTGTGTAGTACTCTTTGGAAAAAATTAGAAATCTAACAAATACCTTCATCTACAGTTGTTGTAGGTTTTACAACATGCAAATCCTCTTTCCTAGTCATAAAATCACCAACTGTATAAACCCCACTTTTTGGCTGCACATCAGCAAGTCAAAGAAAAACAATCATCTATCGAAGAAGAATAACTTTCATATCACACTTAAAAGTGCGAAACAACCTCAATTGCATTAAAACCAAATTGAATCTGCCACAAATCCTCATTCTTTTGATTGGTATTTTTTGAAGTTAAGACCAACCCCAGATCCATGTACTAATCCTGACCTATGCCACTACAGAGTAAAACCCCAACAACATAAAGTACAATTAAATTACCAAATTGAATTCTTTCTCCATCATAGTACCGAAGTGCGAGACACTTTCGGGTAAAGAATTCCCTAATACCGACATTGCTTACACTCAACAACACACAACTTTCAGCATGGCTTTCACTCCAAAATTCAAGTCCTCTCAATAGACAACACACAACCACAAGTAAAATTGGTGTCTTTAACGCATCAACAGAAGTAAACAAGGTGTTTCTCACAACCCAATTGATGCGTTGCATCACTGATACTTGATTCCTATCTCCCACAATAAGCATTAAAAGAACCAAATTCTTCGTTTAAATCTCAATGGGCTCAGCTAATTACCCATAAAAACAAACCAAAGAAAAGAAAAGTAACGAAATCTCAAACAAATATTGAATTTCCAAAGGATAAGAACAAAGTGGATAAGGGTGAGAGCGCGTTACAGAATTAGCCATCAAGGTGCCACTACTTGCAGCAGCTACAAAGGAAGACGACCTGCGAGGGCAAGAAACGGATGATAAGGAGACAGGTTTCGTTCCAGGAGGAGAAAATAGAAGGCACGGCATCTGGTGAGCGAGGGAAACAGCAGATGCTGTGGTGGAAGCGCGTAGGCGCGTGACGAAGAGAGAACTGGGGTGTCCTAGAATCGAAGCGTCCATGTGTTGGCTCTTCTTGGATTGTTAGTTTAGGAGAAGGAATCGACGATGGACTGTAAAGCAAGGTCGGAGAGGGGAAGAGAGAAACGGGAGGTAGACTAGAGAGAAATATGTGCAAGTATGGGCGCGTCTGTTTTTTTCTTTTCTTTATGGATGGGAGGCGGGGGAGAGGGAGAGAGAGAGAGACAAGTGCCACTGAAACCGCCCTATCCTCTGTGTGATATTTCGAGACCAAGCCCCATTTTGTTTGCTGGTAATTGCTAGGGACCATCTAACATTGTGTTCGATAATATTTTTGAAAATTTTTATTTTTATTTTTATTTTATTAAATTTAAAATAATATTTTTAAAAATTTTTATGTCAAAAATAAAATAAAATAAAATAATTATTTTAATATATTTTAAAATAAAAAATATTTTAAAAAATATTATCTATTACCCTCATAAATATATTTTTAGGATGACTTATTTAAGGAATTATCTTTGCAGGTTAATACATAGAAATTTGTATACTCTTGATTTTTTTATGTTTATGTTTATTTTTATTAATATATTTTGTAGTTTTTATCTTTGTTATATCATTTTATAAGCATTCATGATTTTTTTTATTGTAATTTTTTCTTTTTTATATTAATTTTCTTTTATTTTCATTTTTTTTGTTTTTATTGTATTTATCAATTCAAATCATACTATATTTTAAAAATAACATGGTATATGAGATTTTAAAAGAATAAACTTGAAATAAATATGCATATTTCAGTCAAATATACAATAATTATTTATTACAAAACAAGAGAAGAAAGCAAAAATTGACTATAAATCAAAAACATCAATAAAGTTCTTGATTAACCAAAAATATCTTATCTCAAGTGCAGAAGTGTCAAAATAATATATAACTTGACAAGATTGGGGTTGAACCGCAGGGAGATGAATTATACAAATCACAAATATAAAAAAAAGATTTGAAGAGAATAATAACAAAAAAAAGAGGTTGAAGAGAGTTTTGAAATGTGATATTGATGTAAGGATTAAACAGTGATAAAATAGATGTCAAGGTTAGAGGATTCAATAATGGTATTTCAAATAAATTTATTATAAACTCTTTTTATTACTCATCTAGAAACCATAAGCAAAGAAGGTTCTAATCGGATGATTTATTATTATTAGCTCATTATAAATCATGATCATATTAATTATCTTATCTAAGTAACACCATACTTATAAATATCATCAGACATTTATGTTGCTATCTTATGTTAATAATAAATTAAATTGCTATCATAATAACTATGTCGCCTAAAGACTATGAAGGATCAAGCATTCGATATTCCAAGTGTTATATAACATAAATGTAGATTAACCATTTAACAAGTAAGGTATTAAGAATTAGTAAGATGAAAAGATAAAACATGTTAATAACAAACTTTCTTAGATATAAATATTGAAGTCCATGTTGAGTTTATATTATACCTATTCTAACACTATTAGTGAAACCTTTTTACATTGACATAATAAACTTAGCTAATTAAGAAGACAAAAAACATAAATAAATAATATAAGAACATAAATATGATATAAGTTAACTAAATATAGGAAAGAAAATGAAAGAGCATAAACAAGAGATTAATATAACATGAAAGAAAACTTGAACATTACAAAGATATAAAGAAGAAGCAAGAAGATGATTTTGATTTGAAAAATAATATTTAAATATATGACAAATACCTCCTTTTATAGGTTAAGATTCAAAACTATTGATTGGTTGAATAAGAAAATAGCTAGTGGCTAACCATTGATTTGGTGGCTGATTTTTGACATTGGTGGTTGTTGGTTATTGATATTATTGGCTGGCCAAAACATTGTTACTAACATCAAAATTAGAGCCCCTTGATTATATAAGTTATGGGAAATTATCTTAATTTTTTAATAAAAAAAAACTAGAGCACATTTGGACTTTTAGAACTCAAGATATGAACTAAAAACCGAATAGTATTTGAGCTATAAGACATATTCTAACTTCTTCGTTTTTGCTAAGATTTGAACTTGAAAATGACAGAATTGAATCTTGGACTATTATGAAAGTTATAGGTCTATGTCTTACATTTCCATGCAAATAAAGTAGACATAAATTTAAGATTTATAGTTCTAAATATGATCCAATTACCGAACGGTGTTTGAGTTTGGACTGCACCAACAACTCTTTTCTAAGTTTGACCCTATCTTTGTCATTTCAATTTCAATACTTAAACTCATCAATCAATCCTTTTATTTATGTGATAGACTTGCATTTAGAATGAACATTTACCATAAATTAAAGATATATTATATTATTAGACTTGTTAATATAAAACATGTTTTAGTTATGAAATTTAATGATATTTTAGGTGCAATATGATGACATAAAACCTTAATGAAAATGCACTTTTAAGTACTAATCACCCCCCAACTAACTTATTACTCGTCCCTAGTAATTAAAGCGTTAAAATATTTTTTTTTAAACAAATACTACAAAGTAAGGCATTTACTATTTAACTTTCATTAATCTATTCGGATAAACAAACTTGCATTAAATTTATATATTTGCTACATACTTCTTAAATAAGATATTAATAAACCTTTTTTTGGTACTTAATATATCAACACATAATTATAGGACTTTACTTGGAACAAAGCAAAATTTTTGTTCAAATATTTAAAATTAACTTTCTTGGATTAGGATTATTATCTTTTTTTTAAAAAACATATATATAACTTAAAAATACAATGCATCTTTAACACACATAGCAAGTTTTAGGCTAATGACTTTTAGATTAGTTGGTCTTAGGGCATTAGGTGTTGAAAAACCCCTACAAGCTTAGTAACTCAGGTTGCTGATACTAATATGTAGATAGTGAAATGTTTGATTTCCTTAAGCTTTCTCCTCAACCTATGTAACAAGCACTGAGCTAATAGCTCCCAAGTCAATTGACTTTGGAGTACTAAGTGTTAAAACACCCCTTTAGACTTAATTGCTTAAGTTTAGAAGGCTACAAAACTAAACTTATCTATTTTTTTTATTCAATTTGTTATTATTAATTTTTGTTTTTGTTTTTTGTTTTTGTATATTATATACTATCCCTTTTCCTTAGTTTTTACTTTTAACAAAAGAACATGAATAATGTAATATCTAATGTGTAACCATAATCATATGTTAAAGTGTGTGTGTGTGAAAATGAAGGTTTAGAAATACTTGTTAAATGAGCATATAAGCAGAATCAAACAATAACAATGCGAAAGTTTGTAAACCTGAACATTTCAAAAAGTATTATGATATACCTTGTTAAGAATGTTTACTAAAATGCATCTCAAGATTCACTAAAGTTCATTCTTTACTCTGCCATCCTAGTAACAATAGTTTTACAAATGGTTTAAATAATAGAAAATACAGTTAGTTAATAATTTTTTTGTTAATATCAACTATTACTCTCTTTCCCTAACCAAAACAAAACATTGTCCTTAATGTTTTAAGGTAGAAAGATGGAGTGTAAAAGATATCACCTGAAACAACGACTACTAACAAATCTGAAACACACTTAAACAAATATAAGAAACAATAAAACACAAATATTATGCTATTAATAAAACCAAAAGACATAATTTTTCACAAACTAAGGCTCAAATTCAATCTAAAATTTTTATGGTGTTCCATAATTAACCAATTAAGTTGACTTATAGAGGGATCAATTTCAGGGATGAAAGATTGTAGTTGGTCAATCAATTCTTTAACAATAATAGCAGAGATTATGATTTGTCGTGTTGAAGATGTTATAAATTCCTGTTTCACAGCTTGATTAAGAAAAGACAACAAATTATCATAAAAAAACATTAACATTTAACAAACCTATAGGTTTATGGTGAATGTGTAGTTAGGCCTAAGAGGAAATATGAAAAATCTCTTTTAATGTGCCTAGATCACCTGCTAAGGCAATGAAGGAGTCAACATGGTTAAACATTATAGTCATTCGATTAGACATTATAGAGACCTGTAACTCCTTTTTAGTTGTTTTTCCAATGATGTTCCTTTCGGCTAAAGCTTTGGGGACAACCTCCAAAACTTGACTTCCTCTTAAAAATACAGCTATTGAAACATCCCCCATTAACCTAAGGCTGCCTCCTTCCATATACTAAATGAATCTTTCTCTCAGCTAGTACCTGACCAAGATTATTTTCTAATTCTAAAAACTCCTTTTCTTTTCTAGGACTAGATCTATGATAAACACAAATATTTTTTATTTTAGGAATAAAGGAGCTCACCATTTCTACACACTTCTATAACTGTTGAAAGGATGAGAAGGAAGAGAAGATTTTATAGATGAGAAATAAAAAATGCAATCATATCACCTATATATAGGCTAACTAGAGTCTCACTCACTCTCTCTCTCTCTGTTTTTTTTTAAATATGCATGTATAAGCAGTTGTGATCGTGACTTACATTTTCCCTTGGTTTTACGTTTAAGAACGAGTTAAATGCCCTTTATTGGTCGGGGATAAGCTTTCCATTCACTTTTAAAAAAAACTGAACAAAGTCTTTTTTAGTCAGATTCCCAAGACTAAAGCGATCATGTTTTTTTATGAACATAAGGCCATAAATCATGAATTACACGATGCATATCTCCATTAGGATGTGTCTTAAGAGTTAATAAAAGATTATCTAAAGACTTCTTACTCATGCCATCCTTAATGAATTATATTTTATCTTCACGATTTATAGATATCATTTCGAAAAAACAATATTTTACATTATAAGTCCATCTAGCATATCAGTGACAGACTTTTAATCATTTTGCATGATATTTTTTTGCAAAAGTGCTTTTACCTGTTCCTAGCATGTATGAAATAAAAGTATTGGAAGACTCACCTGATAATCAGACCTTTACTTCAATCTTCAAGCGAATATCTTCAGGAATTTCATGGTTTATTAACAACCTCAATTTTTCACACCTAGCATGATAAATTTTTGTAATCACATTCTAATGTAGAGCGGGAAAATACTTTTTTAATTTTTCAAGAGTGGTGTCCATTTTCTTTAAAAGATAAGTAAAGAAGAGATTTAAAGAAAAAAAGGCATAAGAAATTGAACAAATATATATATATATATATATATATATATAGATAGATAGATAGATAGATAGATAGATATCAATTATCATGGAAAATTGAAAGAACCAACTTAAGAATCATGGAGTACCGTAATCTGTCATTTGATTGGTGTTATCATGGGAAACTGAAACACTAGCAAAATAAGAGTCACACCAAAAAGAAACATAAAAACAATATGAGAAAAACAAAATAATTAAGCTTTATATACAGGATCATTTAAACCAATAGATTCATTTTCACTAGAAAAATTATCAAAGTAAGCTTTCAAATAATGTTCGTTTACCTTAAAAACATTGTTATTCTTTGAATTCTTAATATCAAAAGCCCCATAAGGATACACATGTTTCATAATAAATGGACTGCTCCATTTTAATTGTAGCTTTTCAGGAAATAAATGGAGTCGTGAATTATAAAGTAAAATTTTTTGACCAACATCAAATGTTTTTCTCAAGATTCTTTTATCATGAAAGTCTTTGATTTTTGCTTTATGAATTTTTGAATTCTCATATGCATCATTTTTTATTTTCTCAAGCTTATTTATTTATAACTTATACAACTGGCTAACATCATCCAAGTTTGAATTGAAAGCTTTAATAGCTCAATAAGCTTTGTGTTTAAGTTCCACAAGCAAATGACAAGGTTTTCTATAAACCAACCTATAAAGTGACATACCTAATGATGTTTTAAAAGTAGTTCAATAAGCCCAAAGTGTATTATTAAGTCTTAAAGACCAATCCTTCTTATTAGGGTTCACTGTTTTTTTCAAGATTTGTTTGATCTTCTTATTAGCAAGTTCTATTTTTCCATTTGTCTAGGGGTGATAAGGGGTGATAACTTTATGTGTAATTCTATATTTCTTTATTAAAGACTCAAATGGCTTGTTACAGAAATGTGTTTCACCATCACTAATCATGGACCGAGGGATTCCAAATTGACTCAAAATATTTTCTTTCAAAAACTTGATGACTATTTTATGATCATTGTTACGACTTGGAATTGCCTCCTTCTATTTTCAAACATAGTCTACTATGATTAATATGTACGCAAAACTAAATGATGAAGGAAATGGACCCATAAAATCTATACCCCAACAGTCAAAGACTTCAATGACAAGAAATGTATTTAAAGGTATCATGTGATATTTTGAAACAAATCCTAACTTTTGATAATTTTCACAAGTTTTGTAGAATGCATGTGCATCCTTGAACATGGTGAGCCAATAAAATCCATATTGTAAGATTTTTGCAGTTCTTTCTTGATGAGAAATGACCTCCACATGCCTCAGAATAACAAAATTCAATGACATTACTTACCTCATTGTCAGGAATGCATCTTTAAAATATTTGATTAGGACAATATTTGAATAAGTGTTATCCCAATAAAAGTTCTTCATTTTGTTCAAGAACTTTCTTTTATCTTGGGTATTCCAATGAGCTGACAAATATCCTGAAACAAGAAACTTAACAATATTAGCAAACCAAGGCATTGTAGAGATAAAAAGTAAAGATTCATCAGAAAAGTAGTCATCGATTGGTGTGATGTTAGATCTCAAATCAGTTGTCAATCTTGACAAATGATTTACAATAATATTTTCGGTGCCTTTCTTATCCTTCATTGTGAATTCGAATTCTTTAAGTAACAAAATCCATCGCACTAGTTTAGCCTTAAAATCCTTCGTAAAAAGAAGATAGTTCAATGCTGCGTGATCGTTAAAACCAATAACAAGGGAGCCAACAAGATAAGATCTGAATGTTTCACATGCAAACACTACTGTAAGTGACACACTAAAAGCTTATTGTCTTCTCCCAAGTGCAGGAGTGTCGAAGTAATAAATAACCTGGCAAGACCGGAGTCGAATCACAAGGAGGTTAATTGTACAAATTATAAACAACAATAATAGCAATAACAACAATAATAACAATAACAACGACAACTATAATAATAATAATAAAGAAAGAAAGAAAATAAGAAGATGATGATGAGAACTTGGAGAAACAATGACAATAACAAATGTCAAGGTTAGAGGTTCCAATAATGGTATATCAAACAAGTATAGTATAAACTCTTATTATTCAATTGGAAACCACACATAAAGAAGGTTCTAATCGGATTATAGATTGTTAACATGATTACATTTGTCATATTATTCAATTAATACTAATACTTGTAAATTTTTCCTAGCATTCATGATTATAACTTAAGTTCTTTTAATAACTCATGTGTAGATTAATATAATATAGGCTATGAAAGTGCCAAGTATTTGTTATACCAAGTGTTATACAACATAAATCAATATTAGTCATGTAACAAGCAAAGTATTAAAGAGTGAATAAGCTAACAAATATAAAAAAATATTAGTATCAAATTTTAAAGTCCATATTAAGTTTATACTATACTTATTCTTACACCATTAGTGTAACCTTTTCACCTTGACATAATAAACTTAGCTAGACATAATGAAAGAAAGAAAAATAGATAAAGAAAATAAGAACATAAATAAGATAAGAGTTACCAAAGCAAAGGAAAGGAATTGAAAGACATAAACTTGATATTAATGAAAGCAAAGCATAAAAATTACAAAAAATACAAAGAGAGAAAACAAGAGCATGATCTTGATCTGGACACTAAGATGTTTAAATGCATGGTAAATGCCTCCTTTTATAGGCTAAAATTTGGTACTATTGATTTGAGGACTAATTGATGAGTAGGTGACCAACTCTTGACTTGGTGACAATCTTTATCGTCTCTTGTTTGCCCAAAACATCATTGATAACGCCAAAATTGGAGTCACTTGAAAACATGAAAGTTGTAGGAAATTATCTCAGCTTTCTTATGTAAACATTTCAGCTCATTTTGACTTCTAAAACTTCAGATATGACCAAAATACTAAACAATGCTCGGGCTAGAGGACAAATTCGGGCTTCTTTGTTGTTGCAACAATTTGGACTTGAAAATTACTTGTTTAGATTTGGGCTCTATATGAAAGTTGTAGGCCCATGCCTTGCCTTTCTATCCATATAAAGTAGACCTAAATATGAGATCTATAACTCCAGATATGATCTAATTATAGAATAGTGTTCCAGTTTGGATTGCACTGACATCTCTTTTCTATGTTTGACCATCTTTTTACCCTTTCAATTTCAGTTCTTAAATTCATCAATCAATCCTTTTATTTATGTGATAGGCCTGCATTTAAAATAAATATTTACCACAAATTAAAGGAGTTATTAATACTTCAAGTGCAAAATGATGATATAAAACCTTGATAAAAATACACTTTTAGGTATCAATCACACCCCTCAATTAGTTTATTACTAGTCCCTATTAATTAAAGCGTTAAAATAAAAAAACAATTTGCAAATTCCACAAAGCAAGGTAGTTATTATTTAACTTCTATTAATCTATCTATATAAACAAACTCTCATCAAATTTATATACCTACTCAATGCCTCTTAACAAGATATTTATAAACTTTTTTTTTGTACTTAATGTATCAACATATAATTATGGAGCTTTTCTTGGAAGAAAACAAAATTTTTGTTCTAATGTTTAAGGTTAACTTCCTTGGGTTGGGATTATTATTTTTGTCCTTTTTTTTTATAAATATAATTTAAAACACCATGCATCTTTAACCTATGTAACGAGCTTTCAGCTAATGACTCTCAGACCAGTTGGTCTTAGGGCATTAGGTGTTAAGACACCCCTACGAGCTTAGTAACTCAGGTCGCAGATACTGATATGTAGATAGTGCAATGTTTGATTCCCTTAAGCTTTTCTCCTCAACCCATATAAATAGCGTTGGGCCAATAGCTCCCAAGTCAGTTGACTTTAGGGTATTAAGTGTTAAAACACCCCTTCGGGCTTAATTGCTTAGGTTAGGGAGGCTACGAAACTAAACTTATTTACATTTTTATTATTATCATTTTTTTCTTTTTTTTTAATTATATACTATCCCTTTTCCTTAGTTGTTACCTTTAACAAAAGAACATAAATAATGTAATAATCCAATATGCAACCCACAATCATATGTTGAAGTGTGTGTGTGTAAATTAAGGTTTAAGAATACATGTTAAATAAGTATATGAGCAGACTTAAGTGATAACAATGCAAGAGGTTGTAAATCTGAATATTTCAAGAAGTATTATGATAGACCTTGTAATGAATGATTACTTAGATGCGTTTCAAGAGTCATAAAAGATTCTCCTTACTTTGCCATTATAGTAACAATAATTTTGCAGATGCATTATGAAATAGAAAACACAGTTTTTTTTTTAGCTACTACCGTCTCCCCCCAACTAAAATAAGACATTGTCCTCAATGTTTAAAGGTAGAAAGATAGAGTATAGAAGATATCACCTGAAATAACAAACACTGACAAACCTGAAACACACTGAAACAAATATAAGAAACAACAAAACACAATAATAAAACCAAAAGACACAAAGATTCACAAATAGAGGCTCAAATCCAATCTAAACTTTTTACGGCTTTCCTTAGTTGACCAATTTATGTGACTCATGGAAAGATCAATTACAGGAATGAAAGATTGTAGTTGGTCAATCAATTATTCAGCAATAGCAACAGACATTATGATTTGTCGTGTAGAAGATTTTAGAAATTCCTATTCCACAGCATGATCAAGAAAAAACAATAACTTATCATAATAACCATTAACATTTAACAAACTTATAGGTTTATGGTAAATGTGCAGTTGGGCCTAAAAGAAAATATAAAAGATCTCTTCCAATGTACCTAGACTATCTAGTAAGGCAACGAAGACATCAGTATGGTTAAACATTGCATTCATTTGAGCAGACATTGTGGAGACTTGTAGTTCCTCTTCAATTGTTTTTCCAATGATATCCCTTTATGCTAAAGCTTCAGGGACGACCCCTAAAACTTGACCACCTCTTAAAAATGCACCTATTGACACACCTTCCATTAACCCAAGACTGCCTTCCCCATACAATAAATGAATCTTTCTCTCAGCTAGGACCTGACAAAGATGATTTGCTGACTCTAAAAACTCCATTTCTTTCCTAGAACTAGATCCACCAAAAACACAAATATTTCTTATATCATGACCTCCTGAGGAACTTGTCATTTCTACACACTTCGATATTTGTTGAATGTATGAGTTGAGTAGAAATAAAAGGAAGAAAAAAAGGATTTTATAGATGAGAAATTAGAAAGGCAAGCATACCACCTATATGTAGGCTAGCTAGAGTGTCACACACATACTCTCTCTCTTTATTTATTTATATATTTACTTTTGAAAAAGCATGTGTATGTATAAGTAGTTGTGATGGTGACTCACATCTTCCCTTAGTTTTACGTCCAAAAATGGCTTAAACGCCTTCTATGGGTCAGGGATAGGCTTCCCATCCAGTTTTTTTTTTTAAATTAGCAAATAAGGTCTTTTTTAGTTAGATTTCCAAGATTAAGTCAATCATGTTCTTTATAAAATAATGGCTATAAATCATGAGTTGCACGATGCACATCTCCACTAGGATGTGTCTTAAAAGTCAATAGAAGATTATCTAAAGACTCCTTAGGCCATTCTTAATGAATTGTATTTTATCTTCACAATTTATATATACCATTCCTAAAGAACGACATTGTGTATTACAAGTCCATCTAGCACATCGATGACAGACTTTCAATCGTTTTGCACGACGTTTCTTTGCAAAAGTGCTTTTACCTGTTTTAGGCAAGTGTGAAATGGAGTTAGAGGACTCACCTGATAATCAAACCTTTACTTCAATCAACCAATAAATATCTTCAGATATTCCATGATTCATTAACAATCTCAATCTTGCACATCTAGCACGGTAAATTTTTGTAATCGCATTCTAAGGCAGGGTGGAAAAATACTTTTTTAATTTTTCAAGATTAGTGTCCATTTTTAAATGAGAATTGAAAGAGAGATTTAAAGAATTGCACAAATATATACACATATATCAATTATTATGGGAAACTGAAAGAACTGACTTAAGTCACGGAGTACCGTTATCCGCCATTTGACCGGGGTGAGAGAAACTAGCAAAAATTACTAAAAAAAAACACAAAAACAATTTGAGAAAAACAAAATAATCAACCTTTATCTACAAGATCATTCAAACCAGTTGATTCATTTTCACTAAAAAAATTATCAAAGTAAGCTTTCAAATGATGTTCATTTTCCTTAAAAACATTGTTATTCTTTGAATTCTCAATATCATAAGCCCTATAAGGATTGTTCTATGAATAAAATTGAGAATTATAAAACAAAACTTTTTGATAATTTTCACATGTTTTGCAGAAAGCATGTATGTCCTTGAACATGGTGGACCAATAAAATCTATTTTGAAAGATTTTTGTAGCTGTCTTTTTTGACGAGAAATAACTTCCACATGCTTCAGAATGACAAAGTTTAATGACACTACTTACTTTATTATCGGGAATGAATCTTTGTAATATTTAATTAGGACAATATTTAAATAAGTTAGGGTCATCATAATAAAAATTCTTCACTTCGTTCAAAAACTTTTCTTTGTCTTAGGTACTCTAATCATCTGCCAAATCTCCTAAAGCAAGAAAATTGATATTTTTATCATACCAAGGTATTGAATTAAAAGAAAGTAAGGATTCGTTAGGAAAGTAATAATCGATTGGTGTGATGTTAGATGTTAAATTTATTGTCACTTTTAATAAAAAATCTGCATCAACATTTTTGGTGCGTTTTTCATCCGTGATTTTTTCCTCAGAATAAATCATTTGCAAATATTTAGATTCCTCCAACTCATTTTTACTGAAAGTAAATTCAAGTTGATTATAAACTAATTCGTCAATATGATCTACTTCTTGTAAATCATTATCATCTCTAGGTTGCTTGCAAATGTTGAAAATATTCATCTCCAATGTCATGTTTCTAAATGATAGCTTCATGAGTCCATTCCTAAAATTAATCAATGCGTTAAAAGTTGTAAGAAATAGACGTCCTAAAATAATGGAAAATGAATTACATGCTTTAACAGGTTGTGTGTCTAAAACAACAAAATCCACAGGATAAACAAATTTATCAACTTGTACTAACACATCTTTAATTATTCCTTTAGGCACTTTTAGAGATCTATCGACAAGTAAAAGAATTATAAAAGTTGGTTTTAACTCACCTAGATTGAGACTCTGAAAAACTGAATATGGAAGTAAATTCACACTAACATCGAGATCAAGTAAGGCTCTTTCAATTTTATGATCTCCAATAAAGCAAGAAATTGTAGGACAACCAGGGTCTTTATATTTCAAAGCATTATTGTTCTGAAGAATAACACTTACTGGCTAAAAAGACTTTCTTTTTCATATTTAGTTTCCTCTTCACAGTGCATAGATCTTTCAAAAATTTAGCCTAGAAAAGAACCTGTTTAATAACATCCAGCAAAGGTATATTGATTCTTACCTGTTTGAAAGTTTTAAAGATTTTAAAGTTGTGATTCACTTTTTTTTGTTTGGTCGTGACTTGAGGAAATGAAAGTGCTGGTGGAGAATCAGTCTTTTCTTTGCAATTTTCAGATTCAACCCCTTCCTTATCCTTAGAGATTGACCCATCATCTGTCTTATAAGGTTCAATAGAGGGTTTTTCAATAACCTTACCACTGTGAAGAGTAGTGACTAATTTGACTTGATCCATGTGTTGGCTTCCAGAACTACTTGCATTTGCATTGTATTGCCCCTTGGAATTTTATTGTGGTTGAGATGGAAACTAAGAGTAGATGTCAATTTTGCCAGAGTATCTTTAAAATCTGTCATGTTTTGAGCAAGTAGAGTATTGATTGTCTCTTGCTTTTCAATGAATGCATGCAATGTTTCCTCAAGATTTCTTCTAGGAGGTGGAGCATAAGGAGGTGCATATCCATGAGAATTTTGGAAATTTTGGTGTGCTTGAAACGGTGGTTGTGAAGTTTGTGCATTGTTGTTCTCACTCTTCCAACTAAAATTTGAGTGATTTCTCCAACCAGGGTTGTAAGTTTGTGCGTATGGGTTGTCGTTGGCCTTTTGAAAACTGTTTAAAACATGAGCTTGTTCATGGAGACATTCCTTAAACGAAACCAAGGTTGGACAATTATTGGTTGAGTGTTCATTTATTTCACATATTTGACATGCAATGTTTTCAATAGATTTTAATTGACCACTCCTTTTCAATTCTAGTGCCTCAATTTTTCTAGCTAAAGATGCAAACTTGGCTTAAAGGTCATGATCTTCCTTAAGGTTTTACATAACTCCACTAGATGTATGAGGTTGAGTTTTACTCGGTGCGTTATAAGTTCCCTCGGTGTCCTAATTTTGAGCATTTTCAGCTAACAAGTCTAAGTACTCCATTGCTTCATCAGGGTCTTTATCTTTAAAAGTTCCATTGCACATCAATTCAACTATTTGCCTATCTTTAGGTGTTAACCCTTCATAAAAATATGAAACCAATCTCTATGTTTCAAAACTATGATGAGACTAAGTAATAAGCAAGTCTCGATACCTATTCCAATATTGGTAAAATGTTTCTCCTGCTTTTTGAGTCAAAGTGGTGATTTGTCTTTTGAAAGAGTTTGTTCTATGAGATGAGAAAAAGTTATTTAAAAACTATTGTTGCATTTCATCCCAAGCACGAATGGATCCTGGTCTCAAATTTTGTAGCCATGTTTTAGCTTTATCTTTGATTGAAAAAGGAAAAAGCTCTAATCTGATGGTGTTCATGCTACAATTTAAATTATTATATGTGTTGCAGACCTCTTTAAATTCTCTTAAATGCAAGTATTGATTTTCTAATTCTAAGCCATGAAAAGAAGGTAAAAGTTGAATAATTCCTGGTTTAAAATTAAAATGAGATGTATTGGGAGGAAAAACTATGCATGATGGTGCACTTGTTCTTGTGGGATTCATGTGGTCTTTAAGTGTTCTAGCACGATTATTCTCGTTATTCTCATGATGAAGTGATTGATTATCTTCTTCGGCCATATTTTCTGAAAATGATGAGGATACCCTACAAAATCTACCACTTGATGTACGTGACCACACTCTCATGCACGTGTAGGAATAGAATAAAAGGAAAAAGAAAACAAAAGAAGAAGAAACAAAGTTATATACAAGAAAAGAGAAAAGAGAGAAGAGAAAAGAGAAAATAAAATAAAAATTATAATTTATACAAAACTTACCTCCCCAGCAACGACGCCAAAAACTTGACATGACGAAAAGAATTAATGTCTTCTCCCAACGGCAGGAGTGTCGAAGTAATAAATAACCTGGCAAGACCGGAGTCGAACTACAAGGAGGTTAATTGTACAAATTATAAACAACAATAATAGTAATAACAACAATAATAACAATAACAATGACAACTATAATAATAATAATAATAATAATAATAATAATAATAATAATAATAATAATAAAGAAAAAGAAGAAAAAGATGATGATGAGAACTTGGAGATAGAATATTAATGTAAGGATTAAACAATGATAATAACAAATGTCAAGGTTAGAGGTTTCACTAATGATATATCAAACAAGTATAATATAAACTCTTATTATTCAATTGGAAACCACACACAAAGAAGGTTCCAATCGGATTATAGATTGTTAACATGATTACGTTAGTCATATTATTCAATTAATGCTAATACTTGTAAATTTTGCCAAGCATTCATGATTATAACTTATGTTAACAATAAATCAAGTTCCTTTTATAGTATGAGCTATGAAAGTGCCAAGCATTTGTTGTACCAAGTGTTATACAACATAAATCAAGATTAGTCATTTAACAAGCAAAGTATTAAAGACTGAACAAGATAACTAATATAAAATATGTTAGTATCAAACATTTATATTAAGTTTACACTAATTCTTACACCATTAGTGTAACCTGTTCACCTTGACATAACAAACTTAGCTAGACATAATAAAAGAAAGAAAAATAAACAAATAAAATAAGAACATAAATAAGATAAGAGTTACCAAAGCAAAGGAAAAGAATTGAAAGACATAAACTTGATATTAATGAAAGTAAAACATAAATATTACAAAAAATACAAAGAGAGAAAACAAGAGCATGATATTGATTTGGACACCAAGATGCCTAAATGTATGGCAAATGCCTCCTTTTATAGGTTAAAATTAGGAACTATTGATTTGATGACTAATTGATGAGTAGGTGGCTAACTCTTGACTTGGTGACAATCCTTATCTTCTCTTGTTTGTCCAAAACGTCATTGATAATGTCAAAATTGGAGCCACTTAAAAACATGAAAGTTGTAAGAAATTATCTCAGCTTTCTTGAGTAAAAATGTCAGCTCATTTCAACTTCTAGAACTCCAGATATGGCTAAAATACTAAACAGTACTTGAGCTAAAGGACAGATTCAAACTTCTTTGTTGTTGCAACAATTTGGACTTGAAAATGATCTTTTTAGATCTTGAAAGTTATAGGCCTATGTCTTACCTTTCCATCCATATAAAGTAGACCTAAATCTGAGATCTATAGCTCTAAATAGGACCTAATTACCGAATAGTATTCCGGTTTGGATTGCACTGACATCTCTTTTCTAAGTTTGGCCATCTCTTTATCCTTTCAATTTCAGTTCTTAAATTCATCAATCAATCCTTTCATTTATGTGATAGGTATGCATTTAAAATGAACATTTACCACAAATTAAAGGTATCTTATATTATTAGATATATTATTATAAAACATGCTTTAGTTAAGGAGTTATTGATACTTCAAGTGCAAAATGATGATATAAAACCTTGATAAAAATACACTTTTTATTATCAATCAGTAAGTAATTTCTTTTCAGTGGTAGTGTAATTTATTTAAGTATTATTTAAAGTTTTACTTACATAGTAAATCATATAGAGTTTCTTATCTTTTGTTTGTCCTAAAACAACACACACGATATAATCACTAGCATCACATATTATTTCAAAAGGTAATTACTAATTATGAGATTGAATGACAAGAGCAGAAGAAAGCAAGTTTTTAAGTTTAACAAAGACTTTTTCACAATATTCAGTCCATTCAAAAACATTATCCATTGTTAAAAGGTTACACAAGGGCTTAGATATTGTACTAAAATCTATGATAAACCTTCTATAAAAACTAGCATATCCTAAGAATGATATAACATTTTTAATAAATTTTGGTATTGGCAAGTTGATAATTAACTCGATTTTAGATTTGTCAATCTCAATTTCTATTAATGAAACAATGTGACCAAGTACAATGCTATTTGTTACTATAAAATGATATTTTTTCTAATTCAACATAAGATTCTTCTCTTTACACCTATTTAAAACCTTTCTAAGTTAGTGAAACAATCATCAAGTAAATCACCAAAAACAAAAATCATCCATAAAAATTTCAATAAAACTTTCAACCATATCACTAAATATGCTAAGCATGTATTTTTGAAACGTGGTTAGTGCATTACATAATCCAGAAGGCATCCTTCGGTATGCAAACATATCAAATAGACATGTGGAAATAGTTTTCTTTTGATTTTCAAATGCAATTTCAATTTGGTTATAACTCGAATAACCACCTAGAAAATAATAAAATTCATGATTTGTAACTCTTTCTAGAATTTGATATTTTCTAGTTATTGAATTAAGATTCTTATGGTCAATGCACATTTGCCAACCAGTAATAGTTCTAGTTGGAATTAACTGATTTTTTTCATTTGTTATCACAATTACTCTAGACTTTTTAGGTACAACTTGGGTAGGACTTACCTATTTGCTGTCAGAAATAAGATAAATGATTCCATTATTTAGAAGCTTAATGACTTCATTCCTCACTACTTCTTTCATATTAGGATTAAGCCTTTATTGTATTTCTCTAGGTGGTTTAGCATTTTCCTCCAAATAAATCTTGTGTGTGCAAATCAAAGAACTAATTTCTTTTATATCAGCTATGGTTCATCCTAATGCATTTTTATGTATTTTTAAAGTTTATAATAACTTACTTTCTTGATGAACATTAAGTTTGGAAGAAATTATTACCGGAAAAATTTCATTTTCTCCCAAAAATGAGTATTTGAGATCAAGTAAAGCTTTATCAATTTTATATTCTCTAATAAAGTAAGAAATTGTAAGACAACTAGGGTCTTTATATTTCAAAATATTATTGTTCTGAAGAATGACACTAGTTCAGATAAGAAGGCTTTCTTTTTCATATTAAATTTTCTCTTTACAGTGCATAGATCTTTTAAAAATTTAGCTTAAGATGATACCTGTTTAATAGCATCTAACAAAGGTATATTGATCTTTACCTGTCTGAAAGTTTCAAAGATTTCAGAATTATGATTGACTTTCTTTTGTTTGGTCTGGCATGAGGAAATGGAAGTATTAGTGGGGAATCAATCTCTTTCTTGTGATGTTCAGTTACCCTTACAAATTGGTCATACCCTCTCGCTCGCGATGTTTGATGGTGATTGTTTCATTTATTTTGCTTGATTGGTGACATGACAAAAAAATTGATGTTTTCTCCCAAGTGCAGGAGTGTCAAAGTAATAAATAATCCGGCAAGACCAGGGTCGAACCACAGGGAGGTTATTGTACAAATTATAAATAACAATAACAAAAATAACAACAATAACAGCAACAACAACAACAACAACAACAACAACAACAACAACAACAATAATAATAATACTAGTAGTAGTAGTAGCAGCAACAATAACAACAACAACAACAACTACAACAACAATAACAACAATAATAAAGAAAAAGAAGAAGAAGAAGATGAGAACTTTGCGATGAAATATTAAAGTAAGGATTAAACTATGATAATAACAAATGTCAAGGTTAGAGGTTCTACAAATGGTATGTCAAACAAGTATAGTATAAACTCTTATTGTTCAATTGGAAACCACACACAAAGGAGGTTCCAATCATATTATAAATTGTTAACATGATTACATTAGTCATCTTATTCAATTAATGCTAATACTTGTAAATTTCATCAAGCATTCATGATTATAACTTATGTTAACAACAAATCAAGTTCCTTTCATAGCTCAAGTGTCGGTTATACAATACATTATGGGCTATGAAAGTGCCAAGCATTTGTTGTACCAAGTGTTATACAACATAAATCAAGATTAGTCATTTAACAAGCAAAATATTAAAGAGTGACCAAGATAACAAATATAAAAAATGTCAGTATCAAATATTAAAGTCCATATTAAGTTTATACCATATTCTTACACCATTAGTGTAGCCTTTTCACCTTGATATAATTAACTTAGCTAGACATAATGAAAGAAAAAAAATAGATAAAGAAAATAAGAACATAAATAAGATAAGAGTTACCAAAGCAAATGAAAGGAATTGAAAGGCATAAACTTGATATTAATGAAAACAAAGCATAAACATTACAAAAAATACAAAGAGAGAAAACAAGAGCATGATCTTGATTTGGACACCAAGATGCCTAAATGCATGGCAAATGCCTCCTTTTATAGGCTAAAATTAGGAACTATTGATTTGATGACTAATTGATGAGTAGATGACCAACTCTTGACTTGGTGACAATCCTTATCTTCTCTTGTTTGCCCAAAACATCATTGATGATGTCAAAATTAGAGTCACTTGAAAACATAAAAGTTCTAGGAAATCATCTCAGTTTTCTTGTGTAAAACATTCAGCTTATTTTGACTTCTATAACTTCAGATATAGCCAAAATATTGAACAGTGCTCGGGCTGGAGAATAGATTCGGACTTCTTTGTTGTTGCAATAATTTGGACTTAAAAATAGCCTTTTTAGATCTTGGACTCCATATAAAAGTCGTAGGCCTATGTCTTACCTTTCCATCCATATAAAGTAGACCAAAATCTGAGATTTATAGCTCCGGATATGAACTAATTACCGAAAAGTGTTCCAGTTTGGATTGCACCGACATCTCTTTTCTAAGTTTGATCATCTCTTTGCCTTTGCAATTGAAGTTCTTAAAGTCATCAATCAATCCTTTCATTTATGTGATAGGCTTGCATTTAAAATGGACATTTACTACAAATTAAAGGTATCTTATATTATTTGATAGATTATTATAAAACGTACTTTAGTTAAGGAGTTATTAATACTTCAAGTGCAAATTAATGATATAAAACCATGATAAAAATGCACTTTTGAGTACTAATCACACCCCTGAACTAGCTTATTACTAGTCCCTAGTAATCAAAGTGTTAAAATAGAAAAATAATTTGTAAATTCCACAAAGCAAGGTATTCATCATTTAACTTCCATTACTCTATCCATATAAACAAACTCTTGTTAGATTTATATACTTGCTCAATACCTCTTAACAAGATATTCATAAACCTTTCTTTTATGCTCAATGTATCAACACATAATTATGGGGCTTTTCTTGGAAGAAAACAAAATTTTTGTTCTAATGTTTAAGGTTAACTTCCTTGAGTTGGGATTATTATTTTTGTCTTTTTTATATATAAATATAATTTAAAACACGATGCATCTTTAACCCATGTAATGAGCTTTCAGCTAATGACTCCCATACCAGTTGGTCTTAAGGCATTAGGTGTTAAGACACCCCTACGAGCTTATTAACTCGGGTCGCAGATACTGATATGTAGATAGTGTAATATTTGATTCCCTTAAGCTTTTCTCCTCAACCCATGTAACTAGCGTTGAGCCAATAGCTCCCAAGTCAGTTGACTTTAGGGTATTAGGTGTTAAAACACCCCTCCAGGCTTAATTGCTTAGGTTAGGGAGGCTACGAAACCAAACTTATCTACATTTTTATTATTATCATTTTTTTTT
>SRLM01000593.1:285421-306062 GCA_015708895.1 Populus ilicifolia
TGTGTGTGTGTAAATTAAGGTTTAAGAATACATGTTAAATAAGTATATGAGCAGACTTAAGTGATAACAATGCAAGAGTTTGTAAATCTAAATATTTCAAGAAGTATTATGATAGATCTTGTTACGAATGACTACTAAGACGTGCCTCAAAAGTCATAAAAGATTCTCCTTACTCTGCCATTATAGTAACAACCATTTTGCACATGCTTTATGAAATAGAAAACACAGTTTTTTTTTTAGCTACTACCCTCTCCCCCCAACTAAAACAAGACATTGTCCTCAATGTTTAAAGGTAGAAAGATAGAGTATAGAAGATATCACCTGAAATAACAAACAGTGACAAACCTGAAACACACTGAAACAAATATAAGTAATAACAAAACATAATAATAAAACCAAAAGACACAAAAATTCATAAATGAAGGCTCAAATGCAATCTAAGCTTTTTACAGCTTTTCTTGGTTAACCAATTTATGCGACTCATGGAAGGATCAATTACAGGAATAAAAGATTGTATTTGGTCAATCAATTGTTCAGCAGTAGCAGCAGAGATTATGATTTGTCATGCAGAAGATGTTAGAAATTTCTGTTCCACAGTGTGATCAAGAAAAGACAACAACTTATCATAATAACCATTAACATTTAACAAACCTATGGGTTAATGGTGAATGTGCAGTTGGCCCCAAGAGGAAATATGAAAGATCTCTTCCAATGTGCCTAGACCACCTGGTAAAGCAATGAAGGCATCAATATGGTTAAACATTGTATTCATTCGAGCTGACATTGTCGAGACTTGAAGTTCCTCTCCAATTATTTTTCTAATGATATCCCCTTATGCTAAAGCTTCAGGGACAACCCCCAAAACTTGACTACCTCCTAAAAATACAGCTATTGACACACCTCCCATTAACCCAAGACTACCTCTCCCATACACTAAATGAATCTTTCTCTCAGCTAACACTTGACCAAGATGATTTGCTGATTCTAAAAACTCCTTTTCTTTCCTAGGACTAGATCCACTGAAAACATAAATATTTCTTATGTGATGACCTGAGAAACTTGCCATTTCTACACACTTCAGTATTTGTTAAATGTATGGGTTAAGTAGAAATGAAAGGAAGGAAAAGAGGGTTTTATAGATGAGAAATTAGAAAGACAATCAAACCACCTATATGTAGGCCAGCTAGAGTCTCACTCTTTTCTCTCTTTCTCTCTCTCTCTCTCTTTATTTATTTACTTTTAAAAAAAGCATGTATATGTACAAGTAGTTATGATTGTGGCTCACATTTTCCCTTGGTTTTACATCCAAGAACGGCTTAAACACCCTCTATGGGTTGGGGATAGGCTTCCCATCTAGTTTTCTTAAAAACTGGCAAATAGGGTCTTTTTTAGTCAGATTCCCAAGACTAAGTCGATCATGTTCTTTATGAAATAGTGGCCACAAATCATGAATTGCATGATGCACATCTCCACTAGGCTGAGTCTCAAGAGTCAATAGAAGGTTATCTAAAGACCCCTTACTCAGGCCATCCTTAATGAATTGTATTTTATCTTCACGGTTTATAGATACCATTCCTAAAGAACAACATTGTGTATTAAAAGTCCATCTAGCATATCGATGACAAACTTTCAATCATTTTGCACGACGTTTCTTTGCAAAAGTGCTTTTACTTGTTCTAGGCATGTGTAAAATGAAGGAGTTAGAGGACTCACCTGATGATCAGACTTTTGTTTCAATCAACCAGCGAATATCTTCAGGAATTCCATAATTCATTAACAATCTCAATCTTGCACATTTAGCATGGTAAATTTTTGTAATCGCATTCTGAGGCAGAGCGGGAAAATACTTTTTCAATTTTGTAAGATTAATGTCCATTTTCAAATGAGAATTGAAAAGGAGATTCAAAGAATTGCATAAATGTATATACAAATATCAGTTATTATGGGAAATTGAAAGAACCGACTAAAGTCACGGAGTACTATTATCCGCCATTTGACCAGAGTAAGAGAAACTAGCAAAAATCACTCAAAAAGAAAATAATAATAATAATAATAATAATAATAATCAATCTTTATATATAGGATCACCCAATTCAATAGAGTGATGTTCAACTAAAAAATTATCAAAATAAACTTTCAGACGTTGTCCATTTACCTTGAAAACATTGTCATTCTTTGGATTCTCGATGTCGTAGGCCCCATATGGATACATATGTTTCACAATAAAAGGACTACTACATCTTGATATTAATTTTCCAAGAAATAAATGCAGTTCAGAATTATAAAGTAAGACTTTTTGAGCAATATTGAATGTTTTTCTTAGTATATTATTGTCATGAAACTCTTTGATTCTTGCTTTATGAATTCTTAAATTTTTATATGCATCATTTCTTATTTCCTCAAACTCATTTATTTGTAATTTTTACAGTTGACTAGCATCATCCAGATTTGAATTGAAAGCTTTAATAGCCCAATAAGCTTTATGTTTAAGTTCCACAGGCAAGTGACAAGGTTTTCCATAGACTAGTCTATAAGGTGACATACCTAATGATGTTTTATAAGCAGTTCGATAAGCCCAAAGTGCATCATTAAGTCTTAAAGACCAATCTTTCCTATTAGGGTTTATTGTTTTCTCCAAAATGTGTTTGATCTCCCTATTAGCAAGCTCTACTTGTCCACTTGTTTGAGGGTGATAAGGGGTGGCAACTTTGTGTGTGATTCCATATTTCTTCATTAAAGACTCGAATGGCTTGTTGCAGAAATATGTTCCACCATCACTTATTATGGCTCGAGGGACTCCAAATCGACTCAAAATATTTTCTTTCAAAAACTTTATCATTGTTTTGTGATCATTGTTTCGACTTGGAATTGCCTCTATCCATTTTGAAACATAATCTACTACGACTAACATGTACAAGAAACCAAATGATGGAGGAAATAGACCCATGAAATCTATACCCCAACACTCAAAGATCTCAATGACAAGAATAGGATTTAAAGGCATCATGTGATGTTTTGAAATTGATCCCAACTTTTGACAATTTTCACAAGACTTGCAGAATGCATGTGAGTCTTTGAACATGGCGGGCCAATAAAATCCACTTTGTAAGATTTTTGCAATTATTTTTCTTGATGAGAAATGGCCCTCACATGCCTCAGAATGACAAAATTTAATGACACTACTTACCTCATTGTCAGCAATGCATCTTTGAAATATTTGATTAGAACAATATTTGAATAAATAAGGGTCATCCCAATAAAAGTTCTTCATTTCGTTTAAGAACTTTCTTTTATCTTGGGTACTCTAATGAGCTGACAATTGTCCTGAAACAAGAAAATTGACAATATTAGCAAACCAAGGCATTGTAGAGACAAAAAGTAAAGATTCATCGAGAAAGTAGTCATCGATTGGTGTGATGTCAGTTTTCGAATCTGTTGTCAATCTTGACAAGTGATCTGCGACAACATTTTTGCTGCCTTTCTTATCTTTGATTGTGATATCAAATTCTTGAAGTAACAAAATCCACCGCACCAATCTAGCCTTAGAATCTTTCTTAGAAAAAAGATATTTCAATGCTGCATGATCACTAAAAACAACAACAGGTGAACCAATAAGATAAGACCTGAATTTTTCACATGCAAATACTATTGCAAGTAATTCTTTTTCAATGGTGGTATAATTCATTTGAGCACTATTTAAAGTTTTACTTGTATAGTAAATTACATAAGGTTTCTTATCTTTTCTTTGTCCCAAAACAACATCTACGACATACTCACTAGCATCACACATTATTTCAAAAGGTAATGACCAATCAAGAGGTTGAATGATAGGAGCACAAGTAAGCAAGTTTTAAGTTTAACAAAGGCTTTTTCACATTGTTCAGTCCATTCAAAAAAATTATCCTTTGTTAGAAGGTTACTTAAGGGCTTAGATATTACGCTAAAATCTTTGATGAACCTTCTATAAAAACCAGCATGTCCTAAGAACGATCTAACATCTTTAATAGATTTTGGTGTTGGCAAGTTTGCAATTAACTTGATTTTAGATTTGTCAACCTCAATTCCTTTTGATGAAACAATGTGACCAAGTACAATGCTGTTTGTTACCATAAAGTGACAATTTCCCTAATTTAGCACAAGATTCTTCTCTTCACACCTGGCCAAAACCTTTTCTAAGTTTGTCAAACAATCATCAAATGAATCCTCAAAAACAAAAAAATCATCCATGAAAATCTCAAAAACAATTTCAACCATATCACTAAATATACTAAGCATGCATATTTGAAATGTGGCTGGTGCATTACATAATCGAAAAGGCATCCTTCGATATGCAAAAGTACCAAATAGACATGTGAAAGTAGTCTTCTCTTGATCTTCTAATGCAATTTCAATTTGATTGTAACCCGAATAGCCATCTAGGAAACAATACAATTCATGACCTGCAACTCTTTCTAGGATTTGATCCATGAAAGGTAATGGAAAATAATCTTTTCTAGTCATTGAATTAAGTTTCCGATAGTTAATGCACATACGCCAACCGATAACAGTTCTAGTGGAAATTAAGTCATTGTTCTCATTTGTTATCACAGTGACTCCAGACTTCTTGGGTACAACTTGGGTAGGACTTACCCATTTACTATCAGAAATAAGATAAATGATTTCATTATCTAGAAGCTTAATGACTTCATTTTTCACTACTTCTTTCATATTAGGATTTAGCCTTCGTTGAATTTCTCTCGAGGGTTTAGCATTTTCCTCCAAATAAATTCTGTGTGTACAAATCAAAGAACTCATTCCTTTTATATCAGCTACAGTCCATCCTAATGCATTTTTATGCATTTTCAGAGTTTGTAATAACTTACCTTCTTGATGTGCATTAAGTTTGGAAGAGATTATTACTAGAAAAGTTTTATTTTCTCCCAAAAATGAGTATTTGAGATTTGATGGCTACGACTTCAAATCAGGTTTGGGTGGTTGAACACTTAAAGGTATGGATTTAATTGATCGTGGTGGTAATTCCTCAATTTATGGCCTCCAATTACTTTGATCAAGCCATAATAAGTGATGGTGGAACATATTTTTGCAACAAGCCATTTGAGTCTTTAATGAAGAAATATGGAATCACACACAAAGTTGCCACCCTTATCACCCTCAAACAAGTGGACAAGTAGAGCTTGCTAATAGGGAGATTAAACATATTTTGGAGAAAACAGTGAACCCTAATAGCAAAGATTGGTCTTTAAGACTTGATGATGCACTTTGGGCTTATCGAACTACTTATAAAACATCATTAGATATGTCACCTTATAGACTAGTCTATGGAAAACCTTGTCACTTGCCTGTGGAACTTGAACATAAAGCTTATTGAGCTATTAAACTGGCCCATATTAAAATTGTTAAAAAACTCCAGACATTTCTAGGAAACGGTTTCCATATTAGGTAACTAGCTGCCCTTAAATTTTTTAGAAAATTGCACGCTTTTTCTAAGAAATGGTCTCAATATTGGATGACCTACCCATCTTAAGATTCTTAGAAAACTCTGTGCTTTTCTAAGAAACGGTCTTAATAGCAAGTGACCTACCCATCTTAAATTTTTTAGAAAACTCCACGCTTTTCTAAGAAACAATCTCAATATTAGGTGACTAGGCCATCTTAAAATTCTTAGAAAACTCTACACGTTTCTAAGAAACGATTTTCATATCAAGTAATTGGATGCCTTTAAAATTATTAGAAAACTACATGTTTTTTAAGAAATGGTTTTAATATCGGGTGACTTGCCTATCTTAAGATTCTTAGAAAACTTTACGCTTTTCTAGGAAACTGTTTCAATATCAAGTGACCGGCCCATCCTAAAATTCTTAGAAAACTCCATGGTTTTCTAAGAAATGGTCTCAATATCGGATGACGTTCCTAATTTTTTTAAAAACAATTCCACACTTTTTCTAAACAATGGCCTCAATATCAGGTGACTAGCTTGTTTTATGATTTTAGAAATGCTCCATGTTTTTTCTAAAAAAATGGTCTTAATATCGGGTGACCTACCTGTTTTGAATTTCAAAAGAAATTATCTTACCTCGAGGATTGATGCGGTGTTGATTCACAATTTCTATCATTTTCTATAGTTCTTTTGACCTAAGATTTTGTAGCATAGCATTTCCTAAAAACTTGGAAACTATTTTGTCTTTTGTCACACCTCTTCCTACCAAAAACTTGGAAACTATTTTGTCTTTTATCATACCTCTTCCTACCAGGTTAGTAGTATGACAATATAACATGCATGCTTTTTGTTATCTATTTTTGGAAACATATGTCCCCTTTTCTGTTGTAGACTTCTTTAAGCTCCTGTTTTTACTTGTTTGCCTAACCTATCCTCTTGAACTAAAATATGCTCCTTGTGCTATATTTCCTATCCTTTTTATGCTTGGTGCAGAGATATCTAGTTCTTTATAGGGCCCTTTCTTACTCCATTAAACGTTGCTTTATATTATACTTTTTCTAATATTTTAATTGCCATTTCTATTTTTGAGATTTTAAGAGGAAAACTCAAAAAATTTGGTTTTGTTCATGAAAACTAAAACTTTCAATGCAATTATTATATTTTATTTTAAGCAACGTTCTATGATGATACCCTTTTGAGCTTGGGTTCACTATAGACCCTTATGTTTGCCTTTAGCCCCAGTGTGATGTGCAATACCTATTAGGTTTAAATTTGGTTTGGATCCCTCTATTTTGAGAATTGATGGAGTAATCTCTTTAGTCATGTGTAAAAGTGTTCTTTTAAGTGAAAGATTTCAAATGCTATAAAATCATGCATTTTGTGGTAAAAAAGTTCTTTACAAAGAGAATCCATGGCTGAAATTTACTTTATTGATTGGGAAGCATATTATTTCTTTATAGAGTCCATATACACAGGTTCAACTAGATCTTCTCCTTTTATCCTAGATAACTGTAAAGCTCCTCTCGCGAACACTTTATTTACCATGTAAGGGCCCTCATTATTTGATACCTATTTACTTTATTTTTCTCCTAGTAACATCAATATTTTCTTCAGTACAAGATCTCTTTCATGGAATCCTCGAGATCAGACCTTCTTATCATATAATTTAGCCATCTTTCTTTGGTATAGTTGATGATGACAAATTATAGTTATCCTTTTTTCATTAATCAGATTCAACTATTCCTATCTAACTTTTATCTATTTCACCTCCTCTAACTTAAAGTCTACCAATACTCTTAACGAGGGGATTTCCACTTCTAAAGGCATCACCGTCTCTATTCCATATTCCAATATATACGGGGTGGCTCCTATTGAGGTTTGGTTTGTGGTTTAGTACATATAAAGAGCAAATGACAACATCTCTATACCAATCCTTATGGATGACTATCATTTTTTAAATAAATCTTCTTGACAGTTTATACCGCACCATTCATCTTTGGCCTATATGACGAGGAATATGAATGCTTGGTTTTCCATTTAGCGTAGAGTTCTATTATCATCTTGCTATTGAATTTCAAGGGCATTATTAATTACAATCTTTTTTAGTGGACCATATTGATAGATCAAGTCTCTTTCCATAAATTTCTTCATCACTTTTTACCTTCATGTTATCCAAATATCTTAACAAAGTTTCGTCAGATGATGTCGTATACAAAGTTTCCCTATTAAGATAGAAATCCATTGCCAACCTCCTCAAAGTCTTCTTGTTGATTTTAGATGCCCCAATGGGATATGTTTGGTTTTAGATGAAATTCTTGATGTCATAGTACCAAGGGTTTCCATCTATTTCACTTTCAACTAAGTAACAATGAGTTGGGTTGCTTCTGATATCAATGTATATTGATTGTACCTTGTGCCCAAAGTCCATTCTAACTATGGAAGCTAAACGTGGCTAGAGCATCAATAAAAATGGTTTCCTTCCTTTCTTAAATGGGTGAACTCTATTTCCTCAAATTCTTCGGCTAACTTAGACAAGTATTCCTAGTAAGGCCTTAACTTCTCTTTCTTAGTTTGTCATTCTTCTTTTAATTGGTAAATGATCAACATTGAGTCTTCATACATATCTATTTTTTATTTATTTTTAGCTCCAATGTAGCCTCCAAAATCGAGAATGCAAGCTTCATACTCAGTTGTGTTATTAGTGCACCTAAACTGAGATTTAATAATCGAATACTGTTTTTTATTGAAAGAGATTATCATTTCATCAGCTTTGTTACCACATATGTTTACATCACCATCATATTACATAGTTCACCAATCTAATTTCCCTTCTTTAACCGAAAACACATCTTCATCAAGAGGTACTACTTGATTTTCTTGAAAGCTTTTTCACACTATTATTCTAAATTCTAAGATTTTTATTCCTTAACACTTGAAGATTGGATCATAAATCATGGTTAATTGGGATATAAATCAAGCAATATAATTCAACTTTCCTAATAACTTTCTTACATTCTTTTTAGTCTTGGGAGTTGGCATAAATTGAATAACCTTTACTTAACTAGGATCCACTTCTATCATAAATCCCAACAACTTCCCAGATTTCACCCTGAATAAACACCTTGCATGTTTAAGCCTCAACTTACACTTCCTAGGTCTTTCAAACAATTCCTTTAATATTTAGACATGATTCTCTCCCTCTCTATATTTAGCAATCATGTTATCCACATATACTTCAATCTCTTCATGCATCATGTAGTGAAATAGAGTTACCTGGCCTTTTGGTATGTGGCCCCAACATTCTTTAACCCAAATGGCATGACCTTGTAACAAAAGGTTTCCTATGGTGTTACAAATGTTGTCTTCTTCTTATCCTTTTATGCTATTTTTATCTGATTATAGCCCGAAAACCTCTCCATAAAGGAATATATAGGGCTACGAGCTGCTTTGTCAACTAATATATTTATGTGTGATAGAGAAAAATTATCTTTAAGGCTAGTCTAGTTTAAGTCCTTAAAGTTCAAACCTTGGTTTTATCTTCCTTTTTGGGCATGACAACTATGTTGGACACCTATTATGGATACTTGACTACTTTTAAAAAATCAGCGCTCCACTACTTTTCAATTTATGCCTGTACTTTGATTAAGACATTCAGATTGGTCCTTTTAAACTTTTGCTTAACTGATTTGTATCCTTCTACTAGTGGTACCCTATACAAACCAGGTATATCCTTGTAGGACTAGGAAAAAAAACTACATAATCTCGGAGCAATACAATTAAACCTTCTCTTTCTTTATGGGTGATCAAAGTCCTCGTCTTCAACTCTCTCTTGATTTTTTCATTGCCTACATCTATGGTTTTAAGTTTCTTTTTAACGGGTTTCCAAGCTTGTGCATGCTGCTTTATTAATTTTATGAATTCCATAATGTTATTTTCCTCCTATTCTTTCTCTTCCCTTAAGTTTGACCATTCATTCTTAGTATGAAATGCAAGTGTTGTTTATAGAAAATTCACTTTCAGGGTTCTTAAAAGCAAAAAGTGATGTGTAAATGCATAGTAAAATATTTTGAAAATGCATGATCTCATTAAAAGGAAAAAAAAAAGGTTACTTAAAACATTTGCTTGCGCAAACCAATTAGGTGTGTAACATCATTGCAAACTTCTTCAAACTCTTTTTGGTACTAAGCTTTTGTGATCTTTCTTCATTTTATATTGTAGTAATTATATATGATTCAGTAATTATCTCTTTGATATATTGCTTCCTTGATATTAGCCAGACATTATTATGACATTTTCTGATCTAGTCTTTATTTTTTCCATTCCTTCAACGAAACCAATTACTTTTCAAAGTTTAAAATTGGTCCTTAATTAAACCGATAAATTCTTTGAACATTAAAGAGTCCTTTGATTTAGACCAGCAAGCTCAGGTCAGGATCCTTCTTGTGGCAAGATTCTCTACTTTCATGCTAGATTTCAAACTGGAATATCTTGAGCTTCTAATGTTGAAATCAAGCAATTCAAAAGCTCAAATTCATATATGCATCCTGGAATACAACTTTGATGAAGGATTCGAAGTGAGATAAAATCATTTTGAAAAATAGAATCTAGCAGCAATCTAGATGGTCAAAAAGGGTTTCCTGATATGGCAATATCGAGTATCCAAATCTGATTGAGAGTTTGCCATAAAAACGGTAACCCCTAGGACCTAATAAAGGTGTAGGTTAATTCTTCAACATGTCATGAGTGATAGAATATAGCTAGGATGGTCAGATATCGTACGAAACCAAGTCAGAATTAGAGTTTAAATTGGAACAAAAAAATTACAATAACAGCTGAATTAGTTTTTTTTTTTAAATAAAAATTTTGAGGGTTTTATCCAACCTTAAAAAACAAGATAAATAAAAAACAAATTTAGCAGTATAAAGACTTCTAGTCATTCTAAGAAACCTGACAATTTTAGCAGTACAAGGGAAGGATAAAAAGAGTAGAAAACAACTCAAATAAGGTTTGAAAAAACTATTTCTTTTTCCTCTGCTTTTTTTAATTTTTCAACAAACATCAGCTACACTGCTACACTCAGTTCAAAAGGGATATACACCATCTCCATTACATGGGGTTGAAAATTAAGTAACAACAAGACTAACTCATCTTCTTTCTCACAAGGTTTAATAATGAGTTTTTCAATAACCTTATCACTGTGAATAGTAGTGATTAATTTGAGTTGATTCATATATTGGCTTTCAGAACTACTTGCACTTGAATTGTATTGCCTTTTATGATTTTGCTAGGGTTGAGATAGAAACTTACCTTTTTCCTGAAAACTGAGAGCAAATGTGAACTTTGCAAGAATATCTTTCAAATCAGCCATGGTTGAGCATTTTGAGTGTTGATTGTTTTTTGCTTTTCAATGAATGCATGTAATGTTTCCTCAAGATTTCTTCTAGAAGGGGGAATATAAGGATATGCATATCCTTGAGAATTTTAGAAATTATAGTGTGCTTGAAATAATGGTTATGAAGTTTATGTATTATTTTTACCATTCTTCCAATTAAAATTTGAAAGATTTCTCCAATCAGGTTTGTACATTTGTGAGTATGGATTATGACTTGGCCTTTGAAAACTATTTAGAGTATTGGCTTGTATATAGAGACATTCCTTGAAAGAAGGCAAAGTTGGACAATAATTGGATGAGTGTTCACTTGTTTCACAAATTTAACATATAATATCTTGAACAGATTTTAATTGATCACTTTTTTTAATTCTAGTGCCTCAACTTTTCTAGCTAAAGATGCAAAACTTTTCTAGCTAAAGATGCAAATTTGGCATGGAGGTTATGATATTCCCTAAGGTTATACATGCCTCCATTAGATGTATGAGGTTGAGTTTTACCTAGTGCCTCACAAGTACCTATAATGTTCTAATTTTGAGAATTTTCAGCTAATAAGTCCAGGTACTCCATTGCTTTATCAAGGTCTTTATCTTTAAAAGTTTCATTGAACATCAATTCCATAATTTACCTGTCTTTAGGTGTTAACCCTTTATAAAATTGTGAGACCAATCTCCATGTTTCAAAACCATGATGAGGATAGGTATTAAGCAAGTCTTTATATCTATCTTAACACTTATAAAATATTTCTCCTAGTTTTTAAGTGAAAGTGGTGATTTCTCTTTTGAAAGAGTTTGTCCTATAAAAAGAAAAAAATTTCTTTAAAAATTATTGTTATATTTCATCTAAAGCACAAATGGATCCTAACCTAAATTTTATACCATGTTTTAGCTTTATGTTTTAATAATAAAAAAAAAGCTTTAATCTGATGGTGTTCATGTTATAATTTAAGTCATTATAGGTGTTGTAGAATTCTTTAAATTCTCTTAAATGCAAGTATGAATTTTCTAGATCTAAGACATGAAAAGAAGGTAAAATTTGAATAATACCTGATTTAAAATTAAAGTGAGATGCATTAGGAGGGAAAATAATGCATAAGGGTGCACTTGTTCTTTAGGATTTATGTGGTCTCTAAGTATTCAAACTTGATTATTCTCATTATTCTTATTATGAAGTGACTGATTATCTTTTTCGACAATTTTTTTCTGAAAATTATGAGGATACCCTACAAAATCTACCACTTAATGTACGTGACCAAACTCTTATGCACGTGTAGGAAGAAAAGAAAAGGAGGAAGAAAAAAAAGTTAGATATAAAAAAAACTTGACACAATCAAAGAGTTGATGTCTTATCCCTAGTGCAGGAGTGCCAAACTAAAAAATAACCCGGCAAGACTGGAGTCGAACTATAGGGAAGTTAACTATATAATAATAATAATAATAATAATAATAAAACAATAACAACAACAACAATGATGATGGTGGTGAAGATGAGTTAAAGAGGACTTTAAGATATAAGATTAATATGAAGATTATACAATGATAAAAACAAATATCAAAGTTAGAGAATACACTAATAGTATTAGTGATAAGTAAGTTATAAACTCTTTATTAATTATCAATATGATCATATTAATCATGTTATTTACATAACACTATACTTATAAATTTTATAAAGTATTCATGATACTAACTTATATTAACAATAAATCAAGTTCCTCTCATAATAACGATGTCAGTCGAAGACTATGAAAGATCAAGTATTTGATATACCAAGTGTTATACAACAAAAATCTAGATTAACCATTTAACAAGGTATTAAGAATTAATAAGATAAAAATGATAAGACATGTTAATATCATGTTGTTTAGGATATAAGCATTAAAGTCCATATTAGGTTTAGATTATATTTATCTTAACACCATTAGTAAAAATTTTTCATCTTGACATAATTAAATTAGCTAGATATTATGAAGAAAAAAAATTAAATAAATAATATAAGAAGATAAACATGATATAAGTTAACTAAGTATAGTAAAGCAAATGAAAAGCATGAACAAAAGATTAATGAAAGCAAAACTTAAGCATTACAAAAATATAAAAAGAGAGAGCAAGAACATGATCTTGAAATAAAAAAAAATGCCTAAATTAATGACAAATATCTCTTTTTATAGGCTAAAATTCAAAACTATTTATTTGGTAATTGATCATTGATAAAGTGGCCAATTATTGATTAGTGGACTTGGTGGACAGTATCATTTAAGCATTTTGGCTAGTTGAATTAACATTGATGCAATTAGAATTTGACAAAGTGTCCTTTATGAAAGTTATTGGAAATTATCTTTTTCTTCCATCCACTAAATTTCAGATTATTTGAAACACTACAGCTTAAGATATATCTAAAATACTGAGCAATCCTACTGGTGGACGTGGTGGATAGCTCTTATGCCCTTGTCTGAATGAAATTTCATTTCCACCATCCGAATTTGAGCTGGTCTTCTTCATGAAAGTTGTTGGAAATTGTCTTTTTCTTCAGCCTATAAAATTTTAGATTATTTTGACGTTAGAACTCTAGTTATGGGTAAAAATCTGAGTAGTGTTTGGGTTGGATTGCAGGACAAATTCGGACTTCTCTTTTGTGGCCAAACTTTGAATTTGAAAATGAAAAATTTAGGTCTTTCCATACCATGAAAGTTATAGGCTTATTTCTTATCTTTTTAGACATATAAATTAATATAAAATCCAAGATCTATAGCTCTAGATATGATCCGATGACTAAACAGTATTTGAATTTCAAGTGAATCGACATCTCCTTTATAGGCTTAACCTTTTCTTGGTCCTTTCACTTCCAATAGTTAATCACAAATATCAATCCTTTGAATTATGAGAATACCTGCATTTAAAATAAGTATTTACCATAAATTAAAGGTATCTTATATTATTAGACTTGTTATTATAAAACATGCTCTAGTTAAGGAGTTATTGATACTTCAAGTGCAAAATGATGACATAAAACCTTGATAAAAATGCACTTTTAAGTACTAATCATACCTCCTAACCAATGTATTACTAGTCTCTAGTAATCAAAGCATTAAAATAGAAAAATAATTTGCAAGTTCTCCAAAACAAGACATTTATCATTTAACTTCCATTACTCTATCCAAGTAAACAAACTCTCATTAAATTTATATATATCTACTTCATATTATTAAAACAAGATATTGATAAACCTTTTTTTTATGTGCTTAATGTATGAAAATATAGATGATGGGGCTTTTATTAGAAGAAAACAATATTATGTTCTAATGTTTAAGGTTAACTTCCTTGGGTTGGGAATATTATCTTTTTTTTTCTTTTTTTATATACACATAACTTAAAACACAATGTATCTTTAACCTATATAATGAGCTTTCGGCTAATGACTCCCAGATCAGTTGGTCTTAGGGCATTAGGTGTTGAGACACCCCTTCGAGCTTTATAAATCGGGTTACACATACTAATACGTAGATAGTGCAATTATTTGATTCCCTTAAGTTTTTCTCCTTAACCCATGAAACAAGCATTGCGTCAATAGCTCCCAAGTCAGTTAACTTTAGTGTATTAGGTATTAAAACACCCCTTTAGGCATAATTGTTTAGGTTAAGGAAGCTACGAAACCAAACTTATCTAAGTTTTTATTTATTTTTTAATTACATTTATTATCATTTTTTTTGTTTTTTGCAAATTATATACTATCGCTTTCCTTTAGTTGTTATAAATAATGTAATAATCTAATATGCAATCTGCAATCATATGTCAAAGTGTGTGTGTGAAAATAAAGGCTTAAAAATACTTGTTAAATGAGTATATGAGTAGAAGCAATAGATAATAATGCGAGAGTTTGTAAACTTGAATATTTCAAGAAGTATTATAATAGAACTTGTTAAGAATGTTTACTATGATGTATCTCAATAATCATTTTAACAAAAGAATTCCTTAACTCTGTCATCTTAGTAATGATGGTTTTGCAAATAGAAAACACAATTAGTAAATTGTTTTGTAAGTATCAACTACTACCCTTTCCCCCCAACCAAAATGAAACATTATTCTCATTGTTCTAAGATAGAAAGATAGAGTATAAAAGATATCACATGAAACAAAGAACACTGACAAACCTGAAACACACTTAAATAAATATAAGAAATAATAAAACATAAGGTTTCACAAACGAAGGCTCAAATCCAATTTAAACTTTTTATGGTTGTCCTTAGTTGACCAATTTATGCAACTAATAGAGGAATCAATTATAGAAATGAAAGATTGTAATTTGTTAATCAATTGTTCAGTAGTAGCAACAGAGATTATGATTTGTTGTGCTAAAAATGTTAGGAATTCCTGTTCCATAACATGATTATGAAAAGATAACAAGTTATCATAATAACTGTTAATATTTAACAAACCTATAGGTTTATGGTTAATGTGAAGTTGAGCCCAAGATGAAATATGAAAGACCTCTTTCAATTAGCCCAAACCATCTAGTAAGGCAATGAAGGCATCAACATGTTTAAACATTGTATTCATTTGACTAGATATTGTGGAGACCTGTAATTCCTCTCTAATTATTTTTCCAATAGTGTCTCATTGTGTTAAAGCTTTGGGGACAACCCTTAAAACTTGACTACTTTGTAAAAATACAGCTATTGACACCCCCCATTAACCTAAGGTTGCTTCCTTCATACACCAAATGAATCTTTCTCGCAGCTAATACCTAATCAAGATGATTTGTTGATTCTAAAAACTCGTTTTTTTTCCAAGACTAGATCTACCAAAAACATAAATATTTCACATTTGATGACATAAGAAACTTGCTATTTTTACATATTTTGATATTTATGGAATGTGTGGGTTAAGTAGAAATGAAGGGAAGGATGATAAGAATTTATAAATGAGAAAGTAAAAATGCAATCATACCACTAATATGAAGGCCAGCTGGAGCCTCTCTCTCTATTTGTCTTATTTAAAAAAAAAACATGTATCTGTACATATAGTTAACATGTGTATATACAAGTAGCTGTAATTGTGGCTCCCATCTTTCCTTGGTTTTATATCCAATAATGGCTTAAATGCCTTTTATATGTCGAGGATAAGCTTCCTATCTAGTTTCTTAAAAACTATCAAACATAGTCTTTTTTAGTCAGATTCCTAAGACTATATCGAGTATGTTCTGTATGAAATTGTGACCATAAATCATAAATTGCACGATCCACTAGGATGCATCTCAAGAGTCAATATAAGATTATCTAAAGACTCTTTAATCAGACTATTTTTAATGAACTATATTTTATATTCACGATTTACAAATACTATTCCTAGAGAATGACATTTTACATTACATGTCTATCTGGCATATTTGTGATATACTTTTAATCGTTTTGCACGATGCTTATTTGTAAAAGTGCTTTTACCTGTTCCAAGCATGTATGAAATGAAAGAATTGGAGGACTCACTTGATAATCAGACCTTTGCTTTAATTAGCCAGTAAATATCTTTAGGAATTTCATTGTTCATTAACAATTTTAATCTTGCACATCTAGTATAATAAATTTTTGTAATCGTATTATGAGGCAAAGCAAGAAAATACTTTTTTAATTTTTCAAGAGTGGTGTCCATTTTTAAATAAGAAAAGATGTAAAGAAGGGAGAAAGAGCAAAGAATTGAATAAATATATACACAGATATCAATTATTATGGGAAACTGAAAGAACCGACTTAAGTCATGAAGTACTGTTATTCGCTATTTGACTGAGGTGTGAAAAAAACTAGCAAAACAAAGGCATATAAAAAAGAAACACAAAATCAATCTGAGGAAAAAAAACATCAATCTCTATATAAAGGATCACCCAACTTAATAGAGTCATTTTCAATTAAAAATTATCAAAGTAAACTTTCAAATAATATCTATTTACCTTAAAAACATTACTATTCTTTAGATTCTCGATATCATAGGCCCCATATAGATACAAATATTTCACAATAAAAGGACCACTCCATCTTGATCTTAGTTTTCTAAGAAATAAATGGAGTCGAAAATTACAAAGTAAGACTTTTGACCAATATTGAATGTTTTTCTTAGTATTTTCTTATCATAAAACTCTTTGATTCTTGCTTTATGAATTCTTGAATTTTCATATGTATCATTTCTCATTTCCTCAAGCTCATTTATTTATAATTTCTACAGCTGACTAAGATCATCAAGATTTGAATTGAAAGTTTTAATAGCCCAATAAGTTTTATGTTCAATTTCCATAGGCAAGTAACAAGGTTTGATTATAATCTAAATAGTCATCTAGAAAATAATAAAATTTATGATCTGCAACTCTTTCTAGGATTTGATCCATGAAAGGTGTCGCGGGCTACGCAACGTCGTCTGGCAATGGCGAAGGTTTTTGTTGTGCCTCCTGATGAAGGGTGTTGTGTGTTGGAAATTTATGATTAATTTTTAGGATTTTCCACCTAATATTATAGTTAATAGAAACCTCTGGTTTGTGAGAGTCTGAGTAAGGGACTGGTTGTGCAAGGGGAAGATGCATCACCCCTAGTGCACCCTACCTAAGGTAAGTTGCATTGTTGTTTGAATGTTTTTTAAGTCAGTTTTCTATTTGTTGGTCTTATCTAAGGCTCAAGGTAGATCTCTCTTCATGAGAGAGTTTCTATTTTATCGGGTTAAATCCTAACCGTTCTAAAATCTAAATTTTAGCATCACATTTATTTACACTTTATATTTTTAATACTTAAGGGTGTACTTTATCATGCAATTTTACACCCCACAAATATTAAAGTCTACATCTAGATCCTAAAACAGATTAATTTTTTTTGATATATTGGTCAAATCCTAATAGATAATCATAATCTAGTTATGTTATCCATTTAAAAAAAAAATAAAAAAGATGCGATTTTTATTTATTTTTTAATGAAAAATATGCTTAGAAAAATTATAGAATTTGGTCGTATGCATAACAATATTTTAAAAAAAATATAAATTGATTAAAATATTTTTTTTAATTTTTTTTGAAATATTTTGGAGAAAACCAGATATTTTAACACCGGATTTATATTTTACAGTGTAAATATACAAACCAATATTATGCAAAATTAATAGAAAAATATTTCAGAAAATCATAAATTTTTTAATAGAATTTTTAAATTTTTTTCACAGAAATATATATATATATATATATTATTAAAACATGTGAGCTAAACCAGCCCAGTCGACGGGGTCGAGCTTAGCCCAGAAGAGGTGGGCCAACATCAGCCCAAACATTTTGGACCGGGCCAAACCCACCTATTTGGACAGGGTCATGACTGGCTCGGCCCAAATGAAAGTAGCAAATTAATTAGCTGCTGCATGTAGAAATGACTTCTTCATGTAGCAGCCATGGTGCGAAGAATGAGGAACAAGAAAGAAGCAAAGCAGGGAGGAGAAAGATGCCTGGCGTGGGGTCTAGGTCATGATATGGTTGCTCGGTCGATGGCTTTGGGAGCACCGGTTAAGATGATGGTAGTTGTTGTCGGCTGTGGGAGGAGGAAAAAAACATTGCAGAGGAGGGAGGCAGCTAGAAGGAAAATAGAGGAAAGAATCACGATGGCTACTTAGTGGCCGGTAGGCTTCCTGTGATGGAGAGGGAGGTTGAAGGCACGATTAAGAAGGAGAAAGGAGAGAGAGGGAGACGACAAAAAAGGAAGAAAAATAGGGGAGGTGGCTAGTTTTTTTTTCCCATTTTGGACCCGATTTTCTCTTCTCTTAGACCATTAAATCCACCTCTATTTATAGGCGGTGAAAGAGGGCAATCTTGTCTGTTTTAGGATAAAATTTCAACTCTTGATTTTATTGGAAAAGATCTCAATTGTTGGTTCAAAGTAGGCATGTTGCACTGTCAAATCTGCCAAAAAAGCTACCTGAGTTGACATGTTTAGGTCGGATTCTACACCGGTGGGTTGTCACTGCAACTGAACTATTCACACCATGATGTAGAGGAACAACATGTTTTCATTTTTGTGCAAGTTTTGTTAAATTTGGTGGATGTTTAGTGCATTAAATTCACATGCAAAGTAAGCTACCAAACCAGTTTTAACTGGGTAAAAGAAGAAGACAATGAATAGTGCCCAGAAGACGCATCTTCTGGTCCTTTCTCTCTTTTTTTATTATTTGTAAAATGACGCCATTTTACACTAAAATAAGGATTTTTACAAAATTTCAATTCAGTGCCTTTTCTTTCCATTTCTTTCAATTGAACCCCTAATTGACTCTAAACTTCGAATACAATGCAATTAAGCCTCTCCTAAACTTCAATTGGAACCTCAAAGTTACGCGCCTTTTATAATATGGTCCTTAATCTTGGAATTTTTCAATTTAATCTCTAATTATCCATTAAACTTCAATTTCTTCGATTTAGCCCGCGATTTTTCTCAATTAAGCCCCTAAAGTGTCGCGCCTCTTGTAGATTGGTCCCTGGATGTGAATTTTGTAAATTTAATCCCTAATTGACCCCAAAACATGAATTTTCTTGCAATTTCGCTCTTGATTTCAATCAATTAACTTGGTAAAAATTAAATTTGCTCTCTTAAAATTTCAATCTTCTCAATTAAGCCCAAATTAAACTCCCAAACTTAATTTTTCACCAATTAAGCCCTAAATAAAATTAATTTAACCCATTTAAAGTATAATTAACTCCTTACACTTAATTAAATCCTTTATTTGGATCCAAATTAATTCTTAAACATAATTAAAATTTGATTTGGCCTATGATTAAATCAAATTGGCCTATTAAAAATTTAATTATGTCTTTGGACTTAAGTTTTCACTAATTAAGCCCCAAATAAAATTAATTTGACCTATTTAAAGTATAATTAAGTCCTTGCAGTTAATTAAATTCTTTAATTGGACCCAAATTAATTTTTAAATATAATTAAAATTTAATTTGGCCCATGATTAAATCAAATTGACATATTAAAAATTTAATTATGTCATTAGACTTAATGTTTATGCAAATTCATCCAATAATCATTTAATTTTACCTTGAATTTGTATTTTTTTTTATCTATTCTTAGGCATAATGGGGTACAATCAGGCCTTGAAGTTTCTCCAAAAATTGCAGCTTGATTTTCTGGCTTGCTTTCTCCACGTTGCCAGCCATTATTTTATTTTTTGATTTTTATTAAAAAAGGAGTAAATTTTTAGGGAATAACCCAAAATTGGGTTATGATAGTTGCCCCCTCTTTATAATGCTTACAATAGAAAGTTTCGTAAAGGACTTTAGATAGTGAGCATTGTAAAGAAGAAAAAGAAGAATGAGAGATGATGAGCTCATCATATTAAGAAATGATGAATTCTTTTGAGGGCTAGAAAGCACATTCAATGATTTTTCTTTTGAAGATTCAAAGATTTTGAAGTGGTTGAATTGTCATGGGTGACCCTTCCAAAGAAAATTGAAAAAAAAATTCTTGAGGTGGTCTCATTATAATGGGGGACCTGCCCAAGAGAAAAATACAGAGATTTTTTGAAGTGTTTAAAAGATGCAAAGACTTTTTAGAGTGATCTTGTTGTAATGGACGACCTATGAAAAATACAATGTTTATCACACATTATCTCAAAAGGTAATGACCAATCAGGAGGTTGAATGACAGGAGCACAAGTAAGCAAGTTTTTAAGTTTAACAAAGGCTTTTTCACATTGTTCAGTCCATTCAAAAAAATTATCCTTTGTTAGAAGGTTACTTAAGGGCTTAGATATTACGCTAAAATCTTTAATGAACCTTCTATAAAAACCAGCATGTCCTAAGAA
>SRLM01000593.1:309327-323355 GCA_015708895.1 Populus ilicifolia
ACTGAACAGTGCTCGGGCTGGAGGACAGATTCGGGCTTCTTTGTTGTTGCAATAATTTGGACTTGAAAATGGCCTTTTTAGATTTATAAAAGTTGTAGGCCTATGTCTTACCTTTCCATCCATATAAAGTAGGCCTAAATCTGAGATCTATAGCTCCAGATATGACCCAATTACCGAACAGTGTTCCGGTTTGGATTGCACCAACATCTCTTTTCTAAGTTTGATCATCTCTTTGCCTTTGCAATTGAAATTCTTAAAGTCATCAATCAATCCTTTCATTTATGTGATAGGCCTGCATTTAAAATGAACATTTACCACAAATTAAAGGTATCTTATATTATTAGATAAATTATTATAAAACGTACTTTAGTTAAGGAGTTATTGATATTTTAAGTGCAAAATGATGATATAAAACCATGATAAAAATGCACTTTTGAGTACTAATCAATGGACAAACTACTTAGGTGAAAAATATGAAGACTTTTTAGAGAGGTGAAAAATGAGATGATTTATCAAAATGGTTTTATTATAATGGGTAACCAACCTAGATGGAATATTTTGAAGGTTGTGAGAAATGTAATAATTTCTCAAAAGATGGTTTCATTGTAATGGGTAACTGACTCAAATGGAAGATTTTAAAAATGGTAAGAAACCTAAGGATTTCTTAAAAGATGGTTTTATTATAATAAGCAATTGACCCAAATGGAAGATTTTGGGAAATACAAGGATTTCTTGAAGGATGATTTCATTATAATGGGTGACAGGCCTAAATAGAAGAGTTTTCAAAGATATTTGATTATGATAGGTGACCTACCCAGGTAGAATGTCTTGATGAAACGACATGATAGGGTTTAAGACACACTATTCAAGATACAAGAGCTCAAAGTAGCATTCAAAAAGAGATAGGACTCGAAGGGGAAATGGGGCTGAAAAACGCACTCAAAAGGAGGTAGGGTTAGAAAATGCACTACCTTCAATGGCGCATTTGAAAGGAGGAAAGGTTCGAAAACATACTTTGTATGAGGTGAGGGCTCAAAGGTGCACTCGAAAAGAGGTAGGGTCAGAAAATGCACTACCTAAAGTGGTTGAGAGCTCTAGGGTTCACTCAAAAAGAGGTAAGGTTAGAAAACGCACTACTTAAAAAGTGAGGGCTCGAAGGCACTTTCAAAAGGGAGATAGGGCTAGAAAGCATACTATCTTAATGATGAAGGCTCAACAGCCTGCTTAAAAAGAGATGACGGTGAGATGTCGATCTGTTAGGGATGAAAATAATGCATCATGATTAATATGCATGTGTACTTATCTAAGAAATATAGGTTCCCTTTTCTTTATAGAGTTTTTTCTTTTCTCAAAAGTTTGAGTCTCTAATAGTAAGTTTCTTTTGCTCTAGCTTACTCGAGTTATATCTTGTGATCTAGACCTTTGAGGAGGGATCAACATACTTTTTTATCCACAAACCTTTATCTGAAAGATTGTCAACTATACATTATATCTCATGTTTTCTTAGAAGAAGAAGCATGGAGCCAATCCTATGTGTTTTGGTGGACTGCCCCCCAGTTTGATCATGTCTCTAAGTGTTCAATTTGGGTTTTCTTTGGGGATGAGGCTATGTGGAAGAAGATTTGGTTATTTACTAGAAGTTGTTTTTATAGAGAATTTTTTGAATTTCAGAGTTATTCTGAAAAAACTCATTTTGATGTTTGTTCAAGACCAACTTGTTCTGAAAAATTCAAGCAATTCTTATAGATAGGTTTATATAAGTGTTGGAAATTTTATTTTGCTTTTGGTGAAGTGAAGTGATGTTTGATTGGTCAAAAGGGTTCAAGCTTCAATTTGTGGGTTTCAAAGAACAAATATTCAAAGCATTCATTTTGCTTGCATAAATAATTGACTTGTTTTGCATGGGAAAGCAAAGTCTACAGATCTAAATTGCCTGTATTTGATTAGAAAAGGCTTGATTGGGCATGTAACATAGATTTTGGCTCTTGGTTATGCAGAAAAAGGATATTTATAGGCTCAAAAAGTGTTTAAGGGACTTCAAGACTAAAGATCACTAATGCTTATATCCCAAACTCTTTTTTCTTATCATGAATTTCCAAACTATGAAATTAACTTGCAAAATGGTCCATAGTGCCTCTTAGTGTTGGGGTTTTCTTCGTTTAGTTTTAAGCATAATTATATTAGTGATTTTTATGGCACGCTCAAATCTTTTTGGAACTCTTTCATGCCTCCTAGCTTTGTTTGGGCACTTTTGATCATTGAGGATTTTGTTTCGTGCCCTCTAGTGTTGTTTGGGCACTTTTATCACTGAGAATTATTTCATGCCCCCCAGGGTTGTTTGGACATTTTTGGTCATTAAGAAATTTTTTGCACTTGCCCTCCAGTGTAGAGTGTGATCCTAGCCAAGGTTAAAAAATACATAAGACTCGAAAGGGGACTACAAGGGATTTTTTTTTTAGATTTTATTAAAGGATGATCAAAGGTGACCTTTTTTTCATTTCAAACGCATGCAATTAGAATCGACAAGCTTTGCTTTCTCACATGCACATACTTAACAATGGTTTTTCATTATTCATGCAATCAAAACTTAGCTTTAAAGTTATTTCATGGTGTTTGGGTTGTCTTTTAGGTTTTTTTTTTAAGTGTTAGGATATTACTTAAATTTTCAAAACTTATTTATTAGAACAAAAATCAATTTGATTTTTTTTTTGTATTAAACTTTGATTTCCCAAAAATCCTTATGAAAATATGGGGTCGTGCTTATTTCTTGGAGAGAGAAAAAGGAAAATACCAACGAATTCTTGGTGTAGTGATCTTGTGAGTAAATGGTGTGCTCAATGTGTTATTTTTATTAAGAAAAATGAAAGCATATTATGCACATAGAAAGGCACATGATCTAATTAATAAGAAATGTTCATTTGACAAGGAAAGTCTTATAGCATTATAAACCAAATTGTCAAAAGGTTAAAACAAACATGATTAAACAATAGGCAATAATTGGGCAGGCTTTCATCCTCTAATCTTATAGCAGGACTTCATCTTCTATCCTCAAGAATGCATATTGTCTCTTTCATCCTCAAAAGGCACACTTTTTACTCCTTGCTTTTTGCGCTCAGCTACTGCCACAACGTCAGTAAATTGTTGGGCCGAACTACCCATCACATGCTCATAATATGGTGCCTTGAGTGTGTTGACAAATAAAGTTACCATCTCTTTATCTAAGAGTGAGGGATGTACTTAAGCAGTTATGTCTCTTTATCTTTGAGCATATTCCCTTATGCTTTCCTTGTCCTTTTTCTCTAGATTGGATAAACTAGTTCTATCTAGAGAACTATCCATGTTGTACTTATATTGCTTTATAAATGCATCCACCAAGTCTTTTCATTTGCAGATTTTGGTGTTATCCAATCTCATGTACCAGTTTAACGTCACCCCACTCAAGCTATCTTTAAAAAAATGCATAAGTAGTTTCTCATCGTGTACTACTTTTGCCATTTTGTTGCAGTAGGATTTTAAATGTGTTATAGGGCATTATGTTCTAATGTATTTGATGTATTCTAGAACACGAACTTTTTCAGAACAACCACATTTAGAACCAGACACATTTCTAATGCTCGTACTGGATCGTACAAGTCAACCCCTTCAATAGCTCTAATCCGGGCTTTCAACACCGTCATCTTATCTTAATCAACGTTATTAGATGATTTAGTCTTATAGGACTCATTGGCAAATGGATCTATGATTGTAAGGGCTCATACTGATGGCATTAAATGCGCAAATGCTGGATTGTGTGGAGGTTCTTAACCATGTTCACTCATTGTTTCTTCAGGTTGAGTTGTTGTTAAAGGCTGAGCGAAAATAGTTGGTCAATTAGAAGGACCTTTACCAAAGGTGTTTCTAAGTGTTTACTTGAGTAAGCTAGTGAGGTGAACAACGTTTGCTTTTAAAGACTCTAACTTTTCTTAAAAATAGGCATCACGGCGAGCACGCTCTTTATCTTCCATGTTTCTTGCTCGAAGTCGGGTGTTGTAGGCTCTTTAGGGACCTATATTTCAACCTGATGTAAGTATGCATGTTATTTACAATGGATGTATGTAGGTGTATGGATGCAAATGCATATGTATTGGGTATGCAAAATGAATATGTGGGGAGATCATGCTCTAAAGGAAGGTTCTGAGTCATTATATGATGGGTAGGTCTTCTACATGGTCTTAAAAAGGCCTATGAACTGCCTAGTGACCACCTCACATGAAGGAAGTATAGAGGTTTACAAGGAATGGTTGGGGCACAATATGATTGCCATTACCGAGTAAACAATCAGCTCGTAGTTAGATTTTTCACGAATCTGATCCCCAACTGAAAATCATGAGGCAAACCACTACTCCCCACCTAACCTAAAATTAGGTTTATTCACAAAATTAAAATACATGCTAAAACAGTAAAAATACAAGCTAAAATTAAAAGACCGCCAAAAAGAAAATAATCAAACAATCAAAGCTTAATCCGACCAGACAATGCTTTCCCCAGTAGAGTCGCCATCCTGTTACGGGGTGTGTGACATCGTCTAGCGACGACGGAGGCTTTTATCGTGCCTCTTGATGAGGGGTGTTATGTGTTGGAAATTTATGATTAATTTTTAGAAGTTGCCACTTAGTGTTATAGTTACTAGGAACCTGTAGTCTGCGAAAGTCTAAGTAAGAGACTGGTTATGCAAGGGGAAGATGTATCACCCCTAGTGCACCCTATCTAAGGTAAGCTACATTATTGTTTGATTGTTTTTTAAGTTAATTTTCTATTTATTGGTCTTATCTAATGCTTAAGGTAGATCTCTCCATGACAGAGTTTCTACTTTATCGGTTTAAATCCTAATTGTTCTAAAATCTAAATTTTAGCATCATATTTATTTACACTTTGTATCTTTAATACTTGAAAGTGTACTTTATCGTGTAATTTTACACCCCACAAATATTAAAGTCTACATCTAGAACCTGAAAAAAGATTATTTTTTTGATATATTGGTCAAATCCTAATGGATAATCATAAACTGGTTACATTATTTTAAAAAAAATAATAAAAAATATGCTTCTAAAAATTTTAGGATTTGGCCATATGCATGACAATATTTTTTAAAAATAAAAATTGATTTGAAATATTTTTTTAATTTTTTTTGAAATATTTCAGAGAAAACAGAATATTTTAACACCATATTTGTATTTTACAGTATAAATATACAAACCAATATTATACAAAATTAATAGACAAATATTTAAGAAAATCATAATTTTTTTAAGGATTTTTTAATTCTTTTGTTTTTTGTTTTTTTAATATATATATATATATATATAAAACAAGTGGGCTAGGCCGACCTAGCTGACTGTGCCGAGCTCAGCCTATAAGAGGTGGGCCAACATCAGCCCAAACATTTTGGGTCGGTGTTGGCCTAGAAAATTGTTTTGGGCCGGGCTTAATCCACCAATTTGGACTGGGCCGTGACTGGCCCGACCCAAATAAAGGCAGCTAATTAATTAGTTGTTGCATGCAGAAATGAATGCCGCATGTAGCAGCCATGGTGGGAAGAATGAGGAAGGGGAAAGAGGCAAAGTAGGGAAGAGAAAGATGTCTGGCGTGGGGTCTCGGTTGTGATGTAGTTGCTCAACCGATGGCTCAGGGAGCGTCAGCTAAGATGATGGTGGTCATAGTTGGCTATGTGAGGAGGAAGAAAATGTTGCAGAGGAGGGAGGTAGCTGGAAGGAAAAGAGAGGAAAGAATCACGATGGCTATTTAGTGGCCGATAGGCTTCCTATGGTGGTGGTAGTGGTGGTGATTAAAGGCACGGTTGAGAAGGAGAAAGGAGAAAGTAGAAAGGAGAAAGGAGGGAGAGAGAGGTGGCAGAAAAGGAAGAAAAACAAAGGAGGTGGCTGGTTTTTCTCCCACTTTAGACCCAATTTTCTCCTCTCTCGGACCATTAAATCCACCTCTATTTATAGGTGGTGGAAAAGGACAATCTTGTCTGCTTTAGGGTAAAATTTCAGCCCTTGATTTTATTGGTAAGGATCTCAATCGTTGGTTCAAAGTAGGCATGTTTCACTGTCAAATCTGCCAAAAACACTATCTGAGTTGGCATGTTTAGGTCGGATTTTACATCGGTGGGTTGTCATTCCAACTGAACTATTCACACCATGATGTAGAGGAACTGCAGATTTTCATTTTTGTGCAAGTTTGTTAAATGTGGTGGATGTTTAGTGCATTAAATGTACCTGTAAAGTAAGCTATCGAACTAGTTTTAACCAAGTAAAAGAAGAAGACAATGAATAGTGACCAGATAACACGTCGTCTGGTCCTATCTCTCTCTCTCTCTCTCTTTATAAAATGACGTTGTTTTGCACTGAAATAAGGATTTTTATAAAATTTCAATTCAGTGCTTTTTCTTTCCATTTCTTTCAATTAAACCCTAATTGACTCCAAACTTTGGATTTAATGCAATTAAGCCTCTTTTGAACTTCAATTCGAACTCTGAAATTATACGCCTTTTACAATATGGTCCTTAGTCTTGGAATTTTTTAATTTAACCTATAATTAACCATTAAATTTTCAATTTCTTTGATTTAGCCCGTGATTTTTCTCAATTTAGCCCCTAAAGTGTCGTACCTCTTACAAATTGGTTCCTGGATGTGAATTTTATCAATTTAACCGCTAATTAAACCCAAAACTTGAATTTTCTTGCAATTTTGCCCTTGATTTCAATCAATTAACTTGGTAAAAATTAAATTTGGTCTCTTAAACTTTCAATCTTCTCAACTAAGCCCCAAATAAAATTAATTTGACTCTTTTAAAGTATAATTAAGTCCTTGCACTTAATTAAATCCTTGAATTGGACCCAAATTAATTCTTAAATATAATTAAAATTTAATTTGGCTCATGATTAAATCAAATTGGCCTATTAAAAATTTCATTATATCATTGGACTTAATTTTTATGCAAATTCATCCAATAATCATTTAATTTACCTTGAATTTGTATTTTTTATCTGTTCTTGAGCATAATGGGGTACAATTAGACCTTGGATTTTCTTCAAAAATTACAGCTTGATTTTCTAGTCTACTTTCTCCACGTTGTCAGCCATTATTTTTTATTTTTTAATTTTTATTTTGAAAAAAAAAGTAAATTTTTAGGGAATAACCCAGATTTGGGTTGTGACAAAAGATAAGGGGAAATAATCTTTTCTAGTTATTGAATTAAGTTTCTTATAGTTAATGCACATGCGCCAACCAATAATAGTCCTGGTTGGAATTAACTCACTTTTCTCATTTGTTCTCATGGTGACTCTAGACTTTTTAGGTACAACTTAAGTAGGACTTACCCATTTGCTATCAGAAATAGGATAGATGATTTCATTATCTAGAAGCTTAATGACTTCATTACTTACTACTTCATTCATATTAGAAACCTTTGTTGCATTTCTCTAAAGGGTTTAACATTTTCCTTTAAATAAATCTTGTGTGTGCAAATCAAAGGACTAATTCTTTTTATGTTAGCTATGGTCCATCCTAATGTATTTTGTGCATTTTTATAGTTTATAATAACTTAACTTCTTGATGTGCATTAAGTTTGGAAAAAATTATTACTAAAAAGGTTTTATTTTCTCCCAAAAATGAGCATTTAAGATTGAATGGTAATGACTTCAAATCAGGTTTTGGTGGTTGAACACATGAAGACATAGACTCAATTGATTATGGTAGCAACTCTTCAATTTGTGATCTCCAATTACTTACCTTTGATTCTTCCTGAAAATAAACCATGTACAAATTCTCAGACTCATTAAATTCAATTTCACTATAAATAGTTTCAAATTGATCATGAACTAATTTTTCAATAAAGTCCACTTCTTATAAATCATTATCATCTTCAGGTTGCTTGTAAATATTGAAAAACATCATCACCAAGATAATAAAATAATAGGAATTAAATTACATGCTTCAATAATTTGTGTGTCAAAGATAATAAAATCCACAAGATAAATGAATTTTTCAACTTGTATTAACATATCTTTAACTATTCCTCTAGGCACTTTTACAGATCTATCAGCAAGTAATAGAGTTATAAAAGTTGGTTTTAACTCACCTAGATTGAGACTTTGAAAAACTGAATATGGAAGTAAATTTACACTAGCACTGAGATCAAGTAAAGATCTTTCAATTTTATGTTCTCCAATAAAGCAAGAAATTGTAGGACAATCAGAGTCTTTATATTTCAAAGTATTATTATTCTAAAGAATGACACTTGTTCAGCTAAAAATATTTTCTTTTTCATATTCAGTTTTCTCTTCACAGTGCATAAGTCTTTCAAAAATTTAGTATAAAAAGATATCTATTTAATAGCATCCAATAAAGGATAAAACACAAAGAAAAGGCTAAGCTTACGAAGGAGATGCCGATTCACTTCAAATTCAAACATTGTTCAATCATTTTCTTATTGATTGGTTGAATAAGAAAATAGTTGGTTACTGGTTTTGACATTGCTGGCTGTTGGTTATTAATATTGTTGGCTGATTATTGATATTGTTGCTAACATCAGAATTAGAGCCTTTTGATTTATAAAAGTTGTAGGCAATTGTCTTAGCTTTCCACAAAAAAAAAAAAAGTTTTCTTGGACTTCTAGAATTCAAGATATGAGCTAAAAACGCAATAGTATTTGAGCTATAGGACAGATTCCAACTTCTTTGTTATTGCTAAGATTTAAACTTAAAAATGACAGAATTGAATCTTGAACTCTCATGAAAGTTGTAGGTCTATGTCTTACCTTTTCATCCAAATAAAGTAAACTTAAATCTGAGATCTACAGCTCCAAAAATAATCCAATTACCAAACGGCGTTCGAGTTTGGACTGCATCAGCAACTCTTTTCTAAGTTTGGCCCTCTCTTTGTCCTTTCAATTTTAATACTTAAACTCATTAATCAATTCTTTTATTTATATGATAGACCTGTATTTAGGATGAACATTTACCATGAATTAAAGGTATATTATATTATCAGACTTGTTAATATAAAACATGTTTTAATTAGGGAATTTAATGATACTTTGGATGCAATATGATGACATAAAACCTTAATGAGAATGCATTTTTAATTATTAATCATGTATCAATAAAAAAAAAGATTAGTTTATATTAGGATTTAATAAATCACTTTATCTACTATCAATATTTGTATAGGATTAGAATTATCCATGTAAATAGAATTCAAACTCAATAATAATAAAAACAAGGTTATACAATGTCAACAATGATGAACCCCGAATATTTGATTTTTGAAATTTATTTATCTTTTTCCTTATAGGGTTTTTATTTCTTTCTTGCTTTTATAAGTTTTATCAATCTCTATTTCTTAAAACAAACATACTTTTCTTAATGTTTTAGATTTTAAAACTCACTTCTCATTCCATGGAAGTAGTTGTCACCTTATTATAAATTAAGTTTTTATTAAGTTTAATTAACAACATAAAAACTGACACATCTAATAAGACAAGATTTGATATCTATTTTATTAGCTAATAATTATGCTATTTTTCCCAGTATAATTGCCTTTACCAATTATTTATGTGTACATTGGTGATTCTATGTTTTTAACACAATGTTAGGGTAATCATTTTATGGGGAATGATGACATGATTAGATGATGATAACATGCTTGACCACATTTCAATAATATAAAGGTGGCTCCTTCTAAACTTAATAAGACTATACAACTTATGGTCAATCAATTTAATCAAATCCAAAATGAGTTAAAACAAAGTAGATATGGAACTCTATGAACCTTTACACTTAAAGGCTATTCCTAGTTTTGTTTTTTTTTAGTAATAAGCATTTTAATAGGAACTTTTAAAAGTGTTCTACCTCATTCTAAATATCACATACCCTTATACAAGGTGGATTTAATTAAAAGAAAACTAAACTTGAGAGCTTAATTTGGATCAAATTGCTAGAATTGAAAGTTATAGGGGCCAATTTTGAATTTTAATAAGTAAATTGATCAATTTAGAAGCTTAATTATGAAGAAAAGAAAGTTTGAATGGAAATTATGAGATTAATTAAAGAAATTCAAAACTAATAATCAAGATGCAAAAGGCACGTACATTTAAGGACCAAAATTGACCAAATCAATTATCAAATTGAGAGAAATTAAAAGTTTAATAATCTATTAATGATCAAATTGCACAATTTATAAACTAAGGACCTATTGATAAAAAGCGCGCGAATCATAGGATTTCAATCAACATTGTAGAGATGTAATTGCAAGAATTGAAAAGTTTTCAGGTTAATTGAGGGCACATGCACCAAAATTCAAAGCATAGGGACTAGAATGAAAATTCATGAAACCCTAATTAAAACCTTATTTTTTAATATTTAGGCTAGATGACATATCATTTGTGTTTTAACAAAGATAAAGGATACATGTCATTCAAACATTATTCTTCTTCTTTTTTGGTTGAGAAGGTTAACAGAGGAATCGCATTCAAGTGGGTAAATGTAATATCATCGACCACCTCAAGGGCTCTCATTGACACTAATCATCTGAGAAACACTTGCTCTATAAAGATCATCCATCCTTATCAAATGTTTATACCTTGTTTATCTCGAAGAACTTGCCAACATCTTGTCCTCAATCAACCTTTACTATCTTGTTATATTTAAACTAATTAAGATTCAATATTTCAATAAATGAATGTGAAGTTATAAACTTCTAAATCAAGTGTTATTTATTCCTAATGATAGATTTACATCTCATCTTTATGTTTTAAGTTGTTTAATGACACGATCTCGAAGAACTTGCCAACATCTTATCCTCAATCAGCCTCTACTGTTTTGGCATATTTAAACTAATTAAGTTTTAATATTCCAATTAATGAATGTGAAGTTATTAACCTTTAAATCAGATGTTATTTGTTCCCAGTGATAGATTTGCATCTCATCAGCATGTTTCAAGTTGTTTAATGACACGTTTACATCTTAATCTCTATAATTAATTCATCAAAGTACCCCACATAGTTAGTCTTGATTGAAAAAAGTAAATTACCCATAAAAGAATTAACTTTGAGGATGCTTTCTCTTAGTAAGGTTCATTGTATAAAAAAAAAACCATAACTTTTAGGAAGGTTATAAAAGAGAGGGCAGGAATCTTGCGTAACCACCTATCTTTGAAAAACCACTAAGGAAATGGTGAGAGTTTTTGTAACTTCCTAGTTTTGTTATAACTTATAAAAGAGAGTGTCTTTCCATGGAAAAAAAAGGAAGAAAATATTAAGAGAGAAATTCCATAAAAGAAAAAGAGAAAAGTAGTGAACAAAAGTGAGAAAAGGAAGAGAAAAGAAGAAAGGAAAATGAGCAGAAGAACAAAAGGTTGAAAAAGGAGAGAGGACAAAAAAAAATAATTAAGTAAGAATATCTAGAAAAGAAGGCTATATTATGACTAGCTTGTACTTAATAAAAAGATGATAGGGTATAGCTAAATAAGCATTAATGTCTTTTAAATTCCTACTTGAATGTTTATTATTTATCTATTATAATTAGTTGGTTTGATGGGAAATGTATATTTTAATAATGTTAGCCTTAAAGATAATTGTTGTAATCATCAATTTGGTTGTTGAACTAGTAAGTTGTAAAAAACAAATAATGATGATAATCAAATAAATATTGAAGTTTAAAATATGATGCATATTTTGATACTTAGAGCCTGTTAGTTTTTTTCTTTTAAAAGCACTTTTGAGAAAAAATTATTTTTTTTATTTTTTGTTCAAATTATTTTTTTTATGTTTTTAGATGCGTTGATGTGTTGATGTAAAAAGTGGTTTTTTTAAATAAAAATTATTATTTTAATACATTTGTAATTGATAAATATTTTGAAAAACAATCACTACCACAATATCATATTGACTTTTTACCTAACAACCCTTTGGATAAACTTGATTTTGATGAGTTTTGTCATTTAGAGCCAGTTTATTTTTGTATTTTAAAAACACTTTCGAAAAAAATATTTTTTTATTTTTTATTTTTTTTATTTTTGTTTTCAAATTGTTTTGATGTGTTAGTATCAAAAAGAAATTAACAAAAAATTAAAAAAATATTATTTCAATGCATTTGTAACTGATAAACACTTTAAAAAAATAACTGCAATCATGATATCAAATTGGCTCTTTTCCCAACAACTCTTGAAATAAACTTGATTTTGATGAGCTTTGTCAAACTTTACCTGATTATTATGTTACCTTATCTAGACATGAAGCTTGATGAGTTAGTGTCTTAAGTTATTATTATTTTTATCTGATCTATTGATTAGATTGTATTTGACAATTATAACATATTTATAATTTTCAAATAATTGAGTTTTGCTTATTATTTTTCTAAAAAAAAATAGCATTAAGTTAAATTTAGAATTCACGAGGGAAATGTATTTTGATTTAATAATATTGAAATTCAAAGTTGTTGTCTTTTTTCAAATAGTAAAAGTATTTTAAAACTAGTTTATTCATTAATCAAGATCAATATTTTATGAGTGATTTTAAAGGCAAATTCTTAATAAAATATAATATATTACTCCATAAAAAACAACTAAAAGAGTCGCAAGCATTTCGTTAAAAATTGTTTATCTATAATTAATGATCTAAATGTATCTCACAGATATAGAGTCTATAGGTCATAATTTTAAAAATTAATTTTATGATTTTGAGATAGTTAAGATATGACCCTTTAAGCTCAAGAAAGTATTTCAAAGTCACCAAAACTCAGAGATAATTGTTGGATGTTTGAAAGGCTCCTAAAAAGAATGAATACAATTTTGTTGATGGTGACCACAAGATATTTTAATATTCACATGAGAATATGTAGCTTCCTTTTGTTTTTCATGTGTAGCTTTTTGAAAAGCTTATTTTAAAAGAGCGGTCTTTTCAAGTTTGTCATGTCACAAAATAAACTAATCCTATAAAATTTAGAAAATTCATTTCTTTACTAAGAAATTTTTATGTTATGCTTTAGTTTAATTTTAATTGATTTTTAGATTTTTAAAAGACAGTTTTATTAATGATTTTGGGTATTTTATACCTTTTTTATATTTTATATTTAATATTTGAAATTATACATTTATATGTTAAAATACTTTTTTAGTATTAATAACCTATTTTTTATAAAAAAAATAATAGAAAAACAACAAAAACTATTCTTTCAAGAAAAATGATAATGTATTTATATTTTAAGCTGTATATGGTCAGGTTTCTTAAAAAAATTATGTTTTCATTTTTATCAAAAAACATACAAAGAAAAATATCAAAGTAAAAAAAAGAAACCAACAAATACATTTTATGATTTTTTTAAATACCAAAAAATTCAAAAATATAGTTTTTGTATTTTGCATACATCATAGACTTAGTAACAAGTTTATTAAGCCCATGCAGACTTGGTCTTAATTTTAAAAACACCATAAAAATCAATTATTTATTTTTAATATAAAATATTATAAACTTATACGTAAGAAGTATTACCAGTATTAAAAGAAACAATTTTTTGTTATTTAACTTCAGTGTAGCTAGGCTTAACCTAGAAACCATGGGTGAAGTAACTCGAGTTAGACAAAAGGCGGTGAAGTAATTTGGAAGAGTGAGAACAACAATGCACAAACTTCACAACCACCATTTCAAGCACACCATAATTTCCAAAATTCTCATGGATATGCACCTCCTTATGCTCCACCTTCTAGAAGAAATCTTGAGGAAACATTGCATGCATTCATTGAAAAGCAAGAAACAATCAATACTCAACTTGCTCAAAACATGACAGATTTTAAAGATACTCTTGCAAAATTAACATCTGCTCTCAGTTTCCAAGAGAAAGGTAAATTTCCATCTCAACCACAACAAAATCCTAATGGGCAATACAATGCAAATACAAGTAGTTCTGGAAGCCAACACATAGATCAAGTCAAATCAGTCACTACTCTTCGCAGTGGTAAGGTTATTGAAAAACCTTCTCTTGAACCTTAT